>JAJMCY010000035.1:0-29622 GCA_030565755.1 Ascobotryozyma cognata
TGCAATGCAAAGTATACGTGTACTTAATACATAAATGTAGATCCATGCACATAGATTATGCACGTTATGTTGATGCATATGCATGTACTTAAAGTACATGCACGTTTATAATATTATTGTATGTATAGTAATAGATTAGTATTATCTTGTGTATGGTAGTGGTTACTATAGAGATACCTTATGTTCTCTATTTCCAACAAAAACAACGTAAAATAAAAGAAAAATTAATTGAGTAAAAATATACCTAAATAAAAAAACAATAAATAATAAATAATAAATAATAAATAATAAATAAATAATAAATAAATAATAAATAAATAATAAATAAATAATAAATAAATAATAAATAAATAATAAATAAATAATAAATAAATATTAAATAATAAATATTAAATAATAAATATTAAATAACTAAAAATGGCAGAAAAGGAATTACCGTTTTCAGAACAACACTATTTCGCCTCCTATGACCATTATGGAATTCACGAAGAGATGTTAAAAGATTCAACCAGAACATTATCTTATCGTAACGCAATTTATCAGAATAGACACATGTTTGCCGGTAAAATTGTATTAGATGTTGGTTGTGGAACAGGAATCTTATCAATGTTTGCAGCCAGAGCCGGTGCTAAACACGTAGTTGGCGTAGATATGAGTTCAATCATTGACATGGCGAAAGAATTGGTCGAACTTAATGGAATGTCCGATAAAATTACTTTAATTAGAGGTAAACTAGAAGAGGTTAAACTCCCATTTGATAAAGTTGACATTATAATCTCTGAATGGATGGGTTATTTCCTTTTGTACGAGTCCATGCTTGATACAGTTATTCTTGCTCGTGATCTTTATTTAAAACCTGATGGTATAATGTTTCCTGATAAAGCTTCAATTTATTTGGCTGGTATCGAAGACGGTGAATATAAAGAAGAAAAAATTGGATTCTGGCAAGATGTTTATGGCTTTGATTTTTCACCAATTATGAAAGTTGCCTTACGCGAACCTCTTGTTGATACAGTTGAAATTCAATCAGTTGTAACAAATCCTTGTAAAGTTCTTTCAATTGATTTATATACTGTGACTGTAGATGATCTTGCATTCACCTCAGATTTTACTTTAACTGCCAATAGAAATGATTTTATACATGCTATAATTGCTTGGTTTGATATAGAATTTAGTAAATGTCATAAACCAATTATGTTTAGTACTGGTCCACAAGCTTCTTATACACATTGGAAACAAACCGTTTTTTATCTTCATGATATTGTACCAATTTCAACTAATGAATCAATTAAGGGAAAAATAGTTTGTGTTCCAAATAAATCTAATCATAGGCATTTAGATATTTCTATTAAGTATGATTTTGTTCCCGAGGATGCAGCTGAAAGAAAAAGAAATGGCGATCATAGTTATCGTATGTGTTGATTTTTGCTATCTTTAATTGTTAATGTGCTAGGTTTAATATTTTGTTATGTTAAATATGAATTGTGTTGATCACGAAAGATGAAAAAAGAAACTCAAAAGTGTTTTATTCAAAATTAATGCTGATTTTAAAGAAAAAAAAATTATATATTTTAAATTGAATCACCAACTTGTTACTTTACTAAGTCTTTGTATATTATTGTTTATGCTCTTTAATCTGTATAATATTTATGCTTTTGTTCGTATAATCACTATAAGATAGAAATAATAATCATTCAAACAATCAATTTAAAAAAGAAAAAAAACAAGCTGAAACATATAAAATAACCTAAGATAAAATAACATAAAAAATAACATAAAAAAATAAAACAAACTTTTCTCTCTCAATATACTTGCAAAACACATACGTCATTGCTATTTTTTTAATTCTCATTTAAGAAAACGTCTCACCAAACAATTAAAAAAAGACGTAATCAACAAACATTCAAACGCAAGTTGAACACAAATAAAACAAATTAAAAATTAAAGAAATTAATATAAAATTAAAAAATTAAAAAATTAAAATATGAAAGCATTAAACATTAAAACATTAAAACATTAAAAAAATTAAACAATTAAACAATTAAACAATTAAAACAATCATAGTAAAACAAACCATAAATCATACATAAAGTCATTTACTCTCCAGGATCTGAAAACATATTATCACATCTAGCATTAGAACGACCAAGAGATCTTTCAACAAGAGACAATAATATTCTTCTACTTTCTCGTAAAATTTCCCAAGAAGAATGATCAAATGATGCTATAACAAGTCTCAATAATCCAACTAAACGATTCTTCCCTGTTATGCGATGCAATTCATCTGGATTTCGAGCTGCACTTAATCTAGCTAAATAAGAATATCCAGATTCAACTGCTGGAAGTTTAGTTGGGTCAACACGTTTAGATTTTGTAGCCTCACCATTAATTTCTGGTGATTGACTAGAATAAAGATTCGGTTGATAAGAAGCATAATTTGGATTTTGATATGTATGTGATCGAGAAGTAATGAAATCACCATCTGCATCAGATAATAAATTCGATTCTGGTCCTTCACGTACATATCCATATGTCCATACGACAACCATTGCAATAAAAATACAAAATGGGCGATGACAAACAAAATCCTTAGCTGCAGAATATAAAGGTTTCTCTCCTATAGCAGAAAGATCTACAGAATAAGTCTGTTGTAAAATACTATGAGCATGGAATGTAGCATCTCTAGCCCAAATTGAAGATGTCCAATCTTTAATTCGTTCGGCACTAGCTTCATAATCTACAGTACTTATAGGACGACCTAAAACTGTTGGAGCACCAGCCCAAATCAGTACATCGTGTATATTCACACGAGTAAGTAAATGTGCCATATGTGCAAAAGGAATAGGAATTCCTCGTGAAACCCAATCAGCTGTTGCAGCAGAAGATGAAACAGATGATAACGGCGGCGAAGCAGGAATCATAAATGAATCTCCAGAAGAAATATCATTTGTCAAAGCAGAGGGCGCATTTATTCCAAAGGAATAATTATTTGGGGATGAAGAATTTAAAGCTCGTGAAGGTATTTTAGATGTCCCAGGCCCGGGAGTACAAGGAGGTGTAACAAATTGTTTTTGAAAATTTGACATCCATGAATCAAATACTGGATCAATTAAAGCGCGCCATTGATCAGGAAATGCAAACCAACCTAGTGAAGTAATCTCTAAATCACGCATACGCATTTGATCTGCTAAAGAAACTACACCAGCCAATAATGCCAATTGACCAAACATACATGTCTCCACATGGTTATGTTTTAACAAATTTTTTAAAGCTGTTCTAAAAAGAATCATATGTTGTCCAGATGACAAAGATGAATTATTAGATTTAAAATTATTGTTATCATTCATGTTTCTATCCAAAGAATTTCGCCGAAATTGAGTATTGTGGGAATTCTTTTCCTTTGTTAAATCTGGAGAATTCGATTCCCATAATTCATCAGAACAAGGAAGAAAAATATTTATTTCATGAACAGAGAGAATTAAACTATGATTGAAAAGGATAGCATGGAAAACGTCAATAATGAAAGCCATATAGGTAGTTCGCTTCCATGATTCTGCTCTAATCCACTTCTTCCAAGGGTCTGTTTTGTACTTTTGAGATGAAGTAGCAGAAGTCTGTTGGTGTTGATTTAAGAATGGATAATTTGCTGATGATGACTGTGAACAAAAAGAAGTTGAATTGTTATTTGTACTTCTGTCATCGGAAATGTCCAAACTATTTACACTATTATCTCGTAAAGCAGTACCTCGTCTTACAAGTTGAATTGTTGCTGCATGATGTATATGAGCCCTTTCATGGAATTTTCTTGGTCCCATTATCTTTTCATAAACTTCTAATATTAATAATGATTGAATAATATGTAATTGAGCAGGAGGATTAAACCCGGGAGATGTGAATATAAGCCAGCGAAGCGGCTCAGCGATACTTATTGCTAAATCATGTTTTTGAGAATATTCGGCACCAATAAGAATAATTGACCATAATAAAAGATCTGGAGTATCATCAGCTGAAAATGATGGTAAGTGTAGTATTGGAAATTGAGGATGAAAATAAGTCCAATATAAAGAAATATATTGTCTGATTGCATGTAAAGAAACATCAGGTGAAGGTAAAGATGGATATAAAAGTAATATTTCTAATCTTTTAGCTTCTGAAATTTCTAAATCATTAGTTGTCATCGAAGGAGGAGAAAGAATATTAGGCAAAGACATGGGAGACTCTAGGGATAAATAAAGGGAATCGTTTTCCTCTATATATCCAGAAGTATTTGAGCCTATTCCGTTAGTTGGTAACATTGCATCAGAAAACAGCCAAGAAACTAAATTATTTGCATAATTTTCATTAATTTGAGAATCATTTACATCATCCATAAAGTTTGAATTATTTCTATCAAATGCGTAAGGATTAGCTGTAGTTGAATACACCTCTGGTGGACCTTGTAATTGGTAAGTATCTGAGGTGTAATAATCTAAAAGTTTTTTTTTGTTATTATTGTTATTATTGTTATTATTGTTATTATTTTTATTATTATTATTATTATTATTGTTGTTGTTGTTGTAGTTAGTGTTACCGAAGTTAGTGTTACTGAATGATGGTGTAGGATAAAATTGTAAGTTTTGTAAGTTTGGCTTGTTTTCATTAGGCTGAGATAAAGGATCGGATAAATTAGACGAAGAATTAGATTGATAGATATAATGATTTATGTTTTGGTTTTGGTTTTGATTTTGGTTTTGATTTTGGTTTTGATTTTGGTTTTGATTTTGGTTTTGATTTTGGTTTTGATTTTGGTTTTGATTTTGGTTTTGATTTTGGTTTTGATTTATGCTTTGATTTTGGTTTTGATTTATGCTTTGATTTTGGTTGATAGTATTCATATTAGCTTTAGGTAGTATCTGAAGTCGTTGAGAGTTTGTATTAGAATTGTTTATAGATAAATTAGCAGAAGAACTTGATAAAAGCAAACTTTCCCTGTGTGAATTAAAATTTGAATTGGATGAAATTAAATTTTCTTGATTAAAAGATGGATTTTGTGTATAATCTTTAAAATTAATAGGACTTGGTTTTGAAGCAAATTGTTTTTTCTCAGAAGCAAGACGATTTTGATGTCTTCTTTCGTGTCTAATTAGTAAATCTTCTCGTACAAATGTTCTTTGACAGGCATCCCAAGAGCAATAATAAATTTTAGTTGGTTTATGATTTAATTGATGGCGTACTAAATGTTCTGAGCGGGTAAATCTTTTATCACAACCTGGTTCTGTGCAAATAAATGATTTTTCCAAAATGCTTCTTGACCTTTTTTGTTTTGTTTGAGCCGCATTTGAATTTGTGACATTTGAAGGTTTTCTTCCTCTTTTTGTAGTTTTCGATCGATCAATATTGTATGTCTCATCTTTGACACTGTTTTCATTTCCTGTGCATTCTTCGGCAGACTCCATGTTAAGTAACTTTTCCAATAGATACTAACACGTTAGTTTATTTGACTTGTTGTAATTTTTAAAGTAACAATAATTACTGTCCAATATTGTTGTTGTCAGTTTTATCAAAATTAACTGGGACTACATTAATTTCAGTTCAATTTGTTGTACTACAATTACAGTATTATAAAATTTTTAAATAGGTTTTTTAAGCTTCCTATAATATATTATATATTGTTAGTGTTATTAATATTATATTATAGTATTTTTTAGATATTTGTGTTAAGAAACGTTTTGTTGGTATTTATAGAATTTTCGTATAAAATTGTGGCTTTTTGACAAATATTGCTTTTATAATTCCCCGTATACAACCATAAATAAATTACAGCTGTTTCTATGAAATTTTATAAATTTTAATTGTTTTTTCAAATAAATAAATAAATAAATAAATAAATAAATAAAAAAATAAAAAAAAACAATTAAAAATACAGTTATTTATTATTCGAGACTAATTATTTGACCGTTGTTAGTAATAACAATAGTTAATGTTTACAACCTATTAGTAATCGAAATTGTTTCTCCTTCTTAAAAATATTATTTTGACTATAGTAGAAAACTAAAAAAATATTTAAAAATAATAAAATTTTTAGTATAGTGTAGATATTTTGGGTTTAAAAAACATTTATTTATTCAATATTAGAGTGAGCTCGTGAATGCGTGCTTAAATGCTGCCTAAGGTTTAATGAGTAAAATAAAAAAATAAATAAAAAATATAAAAAAAATATAAAAAAAATATAAAAAAAATATAAAAAAAAAGCAAAACAAAAACAAAAACAAAACAAAAAATAAATAATCAAATAATAAAAAATAATAAAAATAATAAATAATAAATAATAAATAATAAAAATAACTAAAAATAAATAATAAAAATAACTAAAAATAAATCAATATATCAAAAAAACACAAACTTATCACATCACATCACACTATGAATAACAGATGTAACTCACAAAAAAGGAAATAATTCTAAAAGGGTAATAAGTAGTAAAAGAAATTATTGTGGCATTAAAATGTGTTGATATGACAACACATGAGGGGAACAATCAAAGGATAAAGCTAGACAATGATTAATTTTTTGTTACTATAGCAAATTTCGTAATGCAAACCTAATTTGGACTATATTCCTCGTTTATTATAACTTCACGGTGAAAATCTGGTAAAATTATAATTGCATTTAATTTTTGCCAATTTTATTATATAATAAACGTTTTACATTATCACGTTTAATTACGTTGATTAATTGGCTATGTTTCAACTGTTTACGAACCAAATCGACTCTAATTGAATTGAGTCAGTTGAGTTGAATTTAAAGTTAGTTAATTTTTAATTAAATTTGAATTTAATTGAATGAAAGTGAAAGTGAAATTGAAATTGAAATTAATTAGAAATTATAATTAAATTCGTTAGTCTGTCTAGTTCGAAAATTCTTTTTTTTTTTTACTGCTTGTACTGTCATGGCGATTGTGTTGCTATGACATTTGTTTTTCCCCAGTTGTAAATGTAATAATAATAATAATAATTTATAAACAAGTGTGATAATTGCAATAGTTTGTATTTATTTATATATTACAATTTAATAAGCACTGTGAATAAATTAATAAACAATGTAAATAAATTAAAAATAAATTGCAAAGTAATATTAAATCTTGCCCATATTTCATTCTACAAGTTTTAAGCTTTACTTTGTTCTGTTTTACTCTGTTATTATATTTTTAATAGTTATTAGTTATCAGTTATTATTAAAATTTTCTTCTTAAAACTGTTATTTTCAAAATTTATGAGTTGTATGCAATAAAATCTCATTTTTCAATAACAAGCGGCGTTAGCTCAGTTGGGAGAGCGTCAGACTGAAGAAATTTGGTTGTTCAGATTGATATCTGAAGGTCCTGTGTTCAATCCACAGACGTCGCATTTATTTTTTTGTTGATTTTTTCTAAAATCAAATTACCCGGTTAGTAAAGTTTGCAAGATATGCTTAATAATACAACTTCTTAAATAGGTAACCTTTTATACTTCCTTTTATTTTATATTATCTGATATCAAATAGTTACTTTGTTATGTAATATTTTGATTTTATTTGGCATTCTGTTTTCGCAGTGATAGCGTGATCTTCTTATAATAACTACAGAAGAAGCGAAATCATACGTCTCCGACGCAAATATTAAACATAAATGACTGCACTGTTATTATGAAAGGGAAAAGAAGAACTATGGAGTTTTCTATAAAATAAAAAAATCTTTATATACTTTTTGTAAATAAATTAATATAATAAAATGAATACAAGTTAATTAATATAAGTGAAAGTAAAAAACATAATACAGTTCATATATATATAACAATATCTTGTTTAAATTTATCTCATAAGGCATAGTTGCTGAGAATATTTTAATATACTTAGTTATTCAACAGTAGAATAAAGAAAAAATTAAAAAGAGTATCATTACAGCAGTTGATTAAAATGAGTGATTTAGTTAATATGGATGTTTAAAACTTAAATGATAAGAATTCTAATTCTATGTATAGAATTATGAAATTTAGTCGTGCCGCACTCAAGCTATGGGTTATAAAGTTTTTCATATTATTGTCGCTCCTTTGCTAAATATCAAAGAGAATTACATCAATTAGTTGACGAGTCCAGCCTCAGATGACTTAAAATCTATTCCAGAAGTGCATTAGTTTACTAGGTTAGCATGCTTTTCAAAAGAGACAATAAAATGGGGTATGCAATATACCGGCCTAGCGTAATTTACCAGATCATTATTTTCTCTTAAACGCATGTAAAACTGGATAGTGTATATGCAGAAAGAGTGAGCCCAAAATGCATACAGAATAAATAAAGTGTTTGTGGTAGTTTAAAGCGTAACTGTAGTCTTTAGATTCAATAATCATAAATAATTACATAGTTTAATAATAATAACATAATAATAATAAGAAAATTTCACCTATTGTAGTAGGGAATAGTTTACAAAAAAAAAAAAAAAAAAAAAAAAAAAAAAAAAAAAAAAAAAAAAAAAAAAAAAAAAAAAAAAAAAAAAAAAAAAAAAAAAAAAAAAATACATAACTTAGACTGAGTATTGTTTTAAAGTAAAATAGCGACCATAATTTTCTATTCTGTAATATAAATCTAAATAAGTAAGTATAATATGAGCGACTACCCTTCTTGAGTGGTGAAATCAGTAAAGCTGGGAGGTCGAGATCCAATATATGCCGGGTATAGAGCTATGGGTCCTTTAAATTATACATAAAAATAGGTATTCATGTTGCTCTATTGACTTTAAAACTTAATAAAATAGATATAGTTAAATATTTAAATGAAGATAACTACTACTATGTATTTATACAAGTTTTATTTGATTAATTATGTTTAATAAATGTATTTAAGTCTTTCTTACAGTCTACTGTAATTAGCTTTCTTTACGATTCATTTAGCAAAAAATATTTATAATTGCTATGGTAATTATTTTCTATTGCGCGCGGTTGAAAGCCTTTTTTTTTTTTTTTTTTTTTTTTTTTTTTTTTTTTTTTTTTTACGACCGCGTTGTACCGCATTTGAAGAGACAATGGTCGATTGAAACGCATGATGTGCATTTATTTATACAGAGTTTACTGTATTTTTTACTTCTTTGTTTTAGTATATTTTTATTTTTATTTTTATTTTAATTATTTATGTATACAAAATTACTTTCATTATTAGTATCAGTAAATGTTGATGTAGAAAAAGTAAAATTGTCAACGAGGTCAGTTAGCAATGGAGATGCATATATGTCCGGCTCATTTCTAACTAGCTAGCTTCTAGACTGAGTTTTTATATACACAGATTTCAAATTTATCTTATAAGTATCAGAATAACATTAAATTACGTTGTATTATAATTATAATCCTATTATATATTAATTATACATAAATTACTATTCATAGTAAATGAAGTTAAATATATATTGCTATTAATCTATTTTTGCAATACTAAAATTATCTGTATGATATTATTCTTATTATTGTTTAGTATACTCTAGCTAGATTCTTAGAATCTATATACCAAAAATATCGTCAGCTACCTCCTTACCCCTTATTGCCAATACAGAAAGAAGGGTATCACTCATACCATGCGTATCTTCATTCACTCCTTGAAGCCAAATACCAACATTTGCTGGTATTGAAACACGAGATCCATTATATTCTGGATTGGAAGAACTCATTAATCGATAAAAACGTGATACCTGATGATTGTAAGATTTACCATAAATCCCATTCAAATCAGCTAGTAACTTTTCGTGTAGATTATGAGAATACCCTGTAGCACAAACAATCATATTATACTTGTGACTTGTTAAGGAACCATCAGCCTTATTTTCCAGTACTAAATTTATTTGATCGGAATCATTTTTATCTAGAGTATAATTTCTAACCTCAGTAAAATTTATAATACTCATATGTTTTCTATGTCCAGGTAAAGTTTGTTGATACATTTTATTATAAATTTCTTCAATAAGATTTAATCTTACAACAGAGTAATTAGTAGATTTTGCATCATAAATGATAGAAGCTCTAGTTTTTTCATTATAACTATAAAAATTATCAACCATCTCAGGATTAAATACTTCATTTACAAATGGAGAATCATCAGAAGGCTTTAATGCAAAATTACGTATAATTAAATCAACATTTAAATTTGGATATTCTTGACTAATATGATTAAATATTTCTGCTGCTGATTGACCGCTTCCAATAATTGCAATTCTACCTCTATCTTTATCAGATTTTATATTTAGTGATTTATTATTTAACAAATTAAATAATTTTAAATTATTCATATATTCAGATGAATGTAATATTATTTGTTTATCTAAGTTTAAATTTCTTCTTTCTAAATTCGCCTTTACGATACATTCAGGATAAGATGGTTGTCCACCTACTGCTATAATAACAGAGTGTGCTTGATCATAGTATAAGTTATTATTAGAATCTTTAGAAGTTATTTTAAATCCCGTTAAAAGACGATATAATTCATTTTTTTCCCCCAAAATTGCATCTCCACTACTTAAAATTGGAGAAATTTTTATTACAGTACGATCATAATTTACTTGATCATTAAAAAAACTAGCACACCAATTCATGTAATTTTCGTAATCTTCACGATAAGGAAGAAAAGTATCCGTATTAATAAAAGGAAGTAAACGGTTTTGTTCATGTAAATAATTTAAAAATGTATACTTAGATCTCGGATTCCTAATAGTTGCAAAATCTTTTAAAAAACTAATTTGCATACGAGAGGATGGTATCAACATACCCGAATGCCATTTAAATGATTTTTGCTTTTCTAAAAATTTTATTTCAGGAATTATCCCTAACTTTTTTTTATATTTTTCTATAAATTCTTCAATATTAATTGCAACCGCTAAAGACGCAGGTCCAAATCCTATGCCTATTAAATTAATTGTGTTTTTTCCATCACTATCAGTATTACTATTATTATTATTATTATTATTATGTATTGCTACAGAACTGTTTGTATCTATGTCTTCTATGCTTCCCGTGGTTTCTATATTCATTTTAATTTTGTATTCTACTTTTCTATTTTCCTACAGTTAGTACTCTTTTTTTTTTTTTCTAAATTCAGTCTTAGTATTTTACTTTTCCCATTCACAAAAACAGATTTTTTCTACTTCAATTAATTTTTAACTTTAGTGATTTTTAAATCTAATACTTCTAAATAACTAAAATAAATAAATATAATCTATCTACAATTAAACAAATATTTCTATTTACTATGTACAAATAATTTCTATCTACGTTAATCTTGGCGTTAAAATATTCTTAAATGAGTTTTTTAGCCTGTAGACAAGGGTTGAATAGATTACGTCGAACCACATTGATTATTATCTTATTAATGTTTTATTACTCTTATTACTATTATTATTATTTTATAACTTTTGTTATTATTATTTATTTTATTTTATTATTTTATTATTGCAATGCTATTTTTACTTGCTGATATGTTTATACTGAATTAGATACATTCGTACTTTTTTTTTTAGCCACAACTCAGAACAGCCATCTTTGCGAGTTGTAACTTTATAAAAGTTAAAGATTTATCAGCAATATTGAATTAGTACGTAATATATTTATAATAACCATTGGTAGCTTGCATAAGGCATCGTATATTTACTGTATTATATAAAATGCTTTAAATATACATTAAGCAGATAAAATTTCTAGTAAATATTATTTGCGCATACAAAGAAATTATTTATCTGCATACAAAAAACAAACAGTAAATATTACTTTTTATACGTAGTTTCTTTATAGTAAATTATTAGTTTATATATACAACTTTTACATATTAACCTTTATAAACTGAATTATTTCATAAAAACCACTTATTTTCCTACAAAAATAATACATAAATAAACAAACAATTCTTATATTATTTACACATCTAAAATGTAATCAATACTGGCATTTCCATTTATTCTACCATTAATACAAAAAATGGCTGCTAAAAGTTCTTCTATAAGTAAATATCCAGTAATACGATTTCTCTTAACTACAGTCTTTTTGCACCACTAGAAAAAAGGTTATGATTCAAAATAAACCGCCAAAAAAAAACCTGAACTGCCTTTCTCTTAGTTCTAAGTACAAAAATAAACCATATTTATGAATCTATATTAAATTAACTTTTATTACATATATTAAATTGTTTTTTTTATTCTATTAAATTTTTTTTTATTTTTTTATTTTTATTTTTATTTTTATTTTTATTTTTATTTTTATTTTTATTTTTATTTTTATTTTTATTTTATTTAAACTTGTATAAAAAATCTGGAACTTTGAATTTGCATCGCATCGCAATCAAAAAATGTTTCCTAGATTATACGCTACAGAAGCATTAAAAAATTCAGAAAATATTTTAAATTCTATAAAATGTGAAATAGAAGTAAAAGATTTTGATGAAAATCAAATAAATTTGATTTTTAAAAAGACCTACATTACTTTAATTTCCAGATTTATCAATTCGAATAATTTAAATATTCAAAATGTTATATTTAAAAATAAAAATAATAATAAAAATAATAATAAAAATGATAATGATAATGATAAATTGGAAATTTCAACCATTTCAATAGATTTTTCAAATTTAACTCAAGTTGAGTCGGAAATTGAAAAAATTAATATTAATAAATTAAAATTTAAATACGGCGATGCAATTCTAATTTTAGATTTAGATAAAACAGATTTTGATAATTACAAACTATATTTTGAAAATGTTGCCTTAATTGGATTAAAAACTACAAATAATTCAATTTATTTAATTACTTCAAATCAATTCATTCCTAAATTTTTTTTAAAGGATTTTTCAGAACAATTTTCTAATTTATTTAAATATTTTAATAAAATTTTTGAAAATAATAACTTATTTCAATTCATTCCTCTAACAAAAAAATTAAACTGTTTCCCAAAAGATATTTTATCAATTTTAAACCCTACTCCCACAATTTCACCAGGCCCTTGTCTTTTGCATCAATATGTTTTCAATAATAAAGATTCAGAAAATATTGCTTTTAAATATTTAAGTCGTGATGGGAAAATTCATTTAAAATTATCTTACAAAGAGTTGACAAGTCTTGTTTTACAATTTGTCTATGATAAACTAGACACTAAAATTCGACCTGAAAGTCAAAATGTAAATATAAATGACAACGTAAATCAAATAATTCCCATAATGGTTCCACAATCCCCATATTTATATATTTCAATTTTAGCTACACTTTCTTCTGGTGCTGCTTATTGTCCCATTGGAATTGATGCTCCTCCAGATAGGGTAAAATATATAATAAAAGACACATGTGCGAAAACAGTTATTATTTCAAAGGATTATATTCATTATCTTGATATTCCCTTTATAAATGAAAATAATTTAAATATTATTCAAATTGATCATAATAAAATTGATTTTTCAAAAGAATTAGAATTATCTGGTACAAATTATAATTTTCAATGTGAACTAAATTTTAATAATTATATGAAACCAGAAAATTTAGCTTATTGTATGTATACTTCGGGTTCTACTGGAACTCCTAAAGGTGTAAAACTTTCTCATATGAATGCCACCCAAGCTATTCAATCCCATTGCAAATTTATTCCACGTTTTAATTGTATGTTAAATTTTGCATCACCTACTTTTGATGTGTCTGTAATTGAAATATTTTTCCCCTTTTTATTAGGTGTAACTTTAGCAGCATCCGATAGAGGCTTTATGCTCACAAACCTTGAAAAATCTATAAATATATTACAAGTTGATGCCTTGGAATTAACCCCTACAATTGCTTCACTTTTATCTACAAGCATAATCCCTCAGGTTAAAGTTTTGATGACTATTGGGGAATCCCTTACTCGAAATGTTCGAAATAAGTTTGCTGGTAAAATACTTTATAATACTTATGGTCCTACTGAAGCGGCAATACAATGTACTGCCACTCAAGAAATTTTTAAACCTGAGTATTTATGTAGTAATGTCGGTACACCTCTAGATTCTGTAACTGCTTTAGTTGTTCAGATTCAAGATCAAACTGAACCTAATACAATTGCTCCTTTACCCATTGGGTGGGTAGGTGAACTTGCAATTTCAGGTCCACAAGTTTCACAAGGTTATCTGAATCAGCAATCACTTACTTCTAAAGTTTTTATACACGATAAAAATTTTGGAAACACTTATCTTACTGGGGATCTTGCCAGATTTTTACCAGATGGTCAGATATTATATTTAGGAAGAGCTTCAGATACACAAATAAAATTACATGGCCAACGTATAGAATTAGGAGAAATTGAATCAGTAGTTTCAAATTGTGCTTTTAATATTTTACAAAAGCATATGTCTGCTGTTGCTGCTTTAATTAATAATATGATTTATTGTCTTACTGACACTCCTATGAGCAATCTTAATAAATTAATGGATCTTATTAAAGAAAATCTTCCTAGGTATATGGTTCCTAGTGAAATATTTCATATAGATTCTATTCCACTACTACCATCTGGTAAAACAAATCGTCGAAAAGTGAAGCTTATTATAGAAGATTTCTTAAAGAAGGATGGTATTTCATTAAATTCTCTAAAAATACCAAGGAATTATGTTTTTTCTAAATCAGAAGCAATAGTCTGCCAAATATTTGAAGAAGTTTCTGGAAAAAAACCAGTTTCCCCACAAGACACTCTTTCTAATCTTGGAATTGACTCTTTGGATGCCATTCTAATTTCAAAAAAGCTTTTGACTAATGGGTATCATTTAAATGTTGCCCAAATAATTGTAGCAAGTTCTATTTGTTCTATTGGAAAGCTACTTGTAGAAAAAGATAACCAAGATTATGAAAATAGGAATATAATTATTGATTCTAAGATTAATGAAGTCTTAAAGTCAAACGAGAAATTAAAAGAACAAAAAATAAAAAATCCTTATATAAAATCATTTGAAGCATGCACTGCTTTTCAAGAAGGAGTATTGTATGAGACTTTTAAAACAGGCCATTTATATTGGAATAAACATTTTTTGAATATTTCATCTAAATTCCCAATAGGGAAATTATTAGATTCATTTAAATGTCTCATTAATAATAATGAGATTCTCAGGTCTGGCTTTCAAATTTTCCCTACAGAATATACTACTTTTATAAGAGTTATTTTTCATAGGTTTGATGTACACCAAATAGTGGTTTTAAAAGAAGTAGATTGTTTAGTAACAAAGGTAGAAGAACTTTCAGATTTTTTATTTAAAAATCCTGAAAATTCATTGTCGAACTCCCCTTTTATTATACTCTTGAAAAAAGGTGTCACACATCATAATGTTGCTGTCTTTATACATCACGCTTTATATGATGGATGGTCTTGGAGTTTAATCTTAAAAGATTTAGATTCATTATTAACTGAAAATACTTGTAGTAAACGACCTTCTTTTTCAAGTTTTGTTCCTTATTTGCGGGAGACTGTTGGATCGATTCCATCTTTAGAATATTGGCAGTCAATATTGTTTGGTGGAAACTTATCTCAATTACATTTCAAAGAGAATAACCCAAATAATATAGATAAGCACAAGGGTATTTATGAAAAGTTGTTAAATGATATTGATTATATAAAGTTAAAAAAAATATCACGTGAGTTAGGTGTTGGAATCCAAACCATATTTTATTTTGCTTGGACTTTACTTATTCACAGTATCACAGATTCAGACGATATTATAGTAGGGGTTATTTCATCTGGTAGAATATCTTCGTTTGAAAATGTGGATGCATGCATTGGCCCGTTTATGAATATACTACCTTTACGAGTTAAGCTGGATAGGAATAAATCTATTCGAATGATTTTAAATTCTATTAATAATCAGTCTAATAATATGATATTGTATCCATGCGATTTGTTTCATTTATTTGGAAATGTGAAAGATAAAAATAATATGCCACTTAATAAGAGGTTTGACTCTGTAATTGGATGGCAAAAAACATCTTTTATAAACAACTTTTCTTCTGATTTAAATGAAATTAGATCAGAGGAACGTACTGAGATGCCAATTTTAATTGAACTGTATCCTTTAGAAGGTTGTTCTCAAGGTGTTAAGTTATCCATTTCCTTTGATGAATCGCTAGTTGACTGGGATTTAATTAATTACTTTAGTAATAATATTTCTATTATAGTAAATCTAATTTTGTTTAATAGTTTAAATTCCAGGCTAGACGATATTTTAAAGTTATATAATGGGTTATTACAAGAGAGAGAATTAGTTTCGGAGCTTAGAAGGATGAATAGTAATCATTATAGAAATTACGATAATATTACATTAAATACTAAAGTTGATTCAAATGGTATGTTTAATTTTTTAATAGACAAATATTCTTCATTCAAGACAGTTAATTCTTTTGGGAAAACTATATTATTTTTAGGAGTCGACAGTTTTGCTAGACCTTTATTTAATGATGAGCTTCTCGTTACAGAATACTACGACCATTATAATATTGAAAAAGCAAAACTATTAATTAAAACTGTTTATAAAACTATTATTTCTAGAGTATCTATGAAAAATATTCCTGACGCTATTTTTCCAGTTCATAATGATTTTTTAAAAAACATTGATAATCATCCAATTAATAAAGCAGAGCTTCATTTTTTATTACGCGAGTTTTCAATTACAAGAGATAAATACTATGTTTCAATTAAGAATGACGTAGTAATACTCTTATCGTCTGTTTTAAATAAAAACGAGGAGGAAATTATGAATTGCTCTTCTTTACAAAGAATAGGTTTGGATTCTTTGGCTTCTATTAAATTCATTTCTTTGCTTAAGGACAAAGGACATTCAATCACACTAGCAGATTTATACGCAAATTACTCTATTGACGCGATTTCTAATTGTATTTTAGAAGAAAAAAAAATTGGTTTAAAAATTTTCCCTGAAACAGAAAAACTTTCGCAAAATTTATATTATCGATTTTCAAGTATTATTTCATGTTTGGAATACAAGAGTGGAAATATACTTCCTACGCTGCCGATTCAAACAGCAATGCTTACCTCTTATCTTATTGATCCTTCTTCATATATTAACACTGTTGTGATTAAATCCAATAATAAATGTTTATTTTTGAATCCTCTTTTAGATGCTTTTCAAAAATGTTCATCTCTAGATTTTTTTAGAACCTCGTTTTTAAAAACTGGAGATGAAGAGTATCCTTACTTACAGGTATTTCACAATTCTAAACTAATGCGAATGTCTATAAATCAAAGGATACTTACGAATGACTTTCTTTTAGATCCTTATGTTATAACAATTTATAGTGAGGATTTAAATTTAGTAGAAAAAGTGGAAATTAAATTTCACCATGCTTTAGCAGATGGAATTGGAATGTTTCATTTGGTAAAGAATTTGAATCGCTCTTATTCTAATTTGAAAATATTTAGCCAGACACCAGAAGTAATCAATGCTTATTCATATTCTTTAGAATTCTCTAAAGATGAATTCACTAAAGCTTCTGCTTTTGATGATTTATTGGTGGGTACTCAGTCTACTTTGTTATCTGATACTTTTGCTATTAACTGTAAAAGAGAATGGTGTAATGTTACTAAAGTTTTTGATTTTTCAATGCAAATTCAAAATATTAAAAAATACCAAGTATCTTTATTACCATTAATTCAAAGTTCTTGGTATTTATTGTTGTACATATTATTAGGTAGACAAGATTTATGTTTCGGGACAACATTATTAGGTCGAGATATTCCTGTAAAGAATTCATATAAATTAATAGGTTGCTTTTTTAATGTTTTACCAGTTCGAGTTAGAAGTTTAGATTTTAATAATGCTTTAGATCTTGTAGAACATTTTCAACATCTTAATTCAGAAATATCCAAATTTTCTCATATATCTTTGAAGTCATTAACAAAAACTTATTGCCAGGGTCAAAAAAGGATGTTTGATACTGCGGTAAATTTACATTTTAGTTCACATTCATTGGAAGAAACCGAACAAGAGAATTTGAAACTGATTTCTCATACTGGCAGTACAGATTATTCAGCTTTGATTGAATTTCAGTTGAAAAATGATATTGCTACATGTGAATTTCAATACTTGTCTAATATCTTTAACGAATCAACCTCCAACGCTATATTGGATAATTTTATAAAGATACTTGATTTTCTTTCTAATAATTTGGATAAATCAATCAAAAATCTTTTAACTTCTCTGATGTCTCGAGTAGCAATAAATGAAATTAATGAAATTAAACTTCAAAAGTCCAATAATTTAGCTATTATTCATGGAAAAAATAATTCAAACTTAGAGTTGAACGAATCTTTTAAAATTAATGAAATTAAAAGTATCTTGGCTGAAGTTTCTGGCATACCCGTTAATTTAATAAAAGACGATTGTAGTATATACAGCTTGGGGTTAGATTCTATCTCTTCTATTTATATTTCACAAAAAGCAGCTGAAAAAGGCATAGAAATCTCTGCGATGGATGTTTTGGAAAATTCTACTGTTTTATTACTTTCAAATTTTGTTCGAAATTTTAAGAACGATAGCTCTGTTAGAAATTTCAGTGGCATATCAAATTCCCAATTTGAACAATTTCAAAAAGATAATACTTCTATCATTAATAAATTTAAACTGAAAAATATTCAGATTTCTTTATTTCCTTGTACTGCTTTCCAAGCTTCAATTTTGTCGCAATTTGTTATGAGCTCAGGAGATTTATATTTTAACTATTTTATTTACGAAATTAAAGCACAAATTGACGCATCTTTTTTCGTAAATCATTGCCGTCTAATAATGAATGATATAGATATTTTTCGCACTGGGTTCACACCTATTCCCGATAAAGATATTGGATTTGGACAAATTCTTTATGAGAGGAACACTACTTTGCTTAATTCTAACATAGCCTTAAAAAGCTTTAATACAGAAGATTTCTTTGCTGATTTCATTTCCCAACATGAGTTTTTTAAAAAAGAAGCGTTTGAGAATCTGCATTTGCCACAAATTTTTTTAACTGTATTTCAACAAAATGAAAAAGCAAAATATTTAATGATATCTGCCAATCATGCGTCATTTGATGAAACAACTATTTTTTATATTAAAGAAATGTTATTTTGTAAATATACTGCTAGCAATTTTAAAGACATTCTTGATGGGAATTATAGTGAGGCATTATCTGTTATCAATCACAAATCTTGGAATTCAGATCAATCTACATGCAGGCAGTTTTGGGCTAAGCATTTATCGAACTATTTATACACTCAGTTGCCTGTATATAACAGTACTAAAATCAATTCGAATAAATTGATATCTATTACTAAACATAGATTGATGTCTAAAGAGGATATTAAGAAATGTTGCGTTTCTTTTGGAGCTTCTATGCACTCAATTTGTTTGGTTGTTTTTTCAAAATTGCTTGCATTCTATATTGGCGAGCGTGTAGTGACTATTGGTCTGGTCTTATCTGGTAGATCTTACTTGAGTGAATTGAAAAATACTATTTTCCCGTGTGTGTCGACAGTTCCTTTTAATATAAACCTTCAGGGGAGCAATCTCGATCTTTGCCAACAAATCTCGAAAGATGTTTCTCATTTATTGAAGTACATGTTTACTCCTGAAAAACTAATTAAAAAATATGCTGGAATTATATCAAAGCGTTTGTATGAGGTCCTCTTTGTAATGCAGGAAAATCGACCCCAACAAAAAGAAGATTTGATTGTTAAATTTGATGATCAAGGAAATGTTGATTTTTTATTGTCTTTCGAAGTCTTTTTTGAAAAAGATGGCTTTTTATCTGTAAAAGCAATGGGAATTGAAAGCTGTATGCCAAAAGAGCAAATTGATTTATTTTTATCACAATATGCCTTTATATTGAAGCACATACACGAGTCGGTACATAATGATTCGCTTTCATTAAATGATAATTTTTCTAAAGATTTGCTTTCTATTATTCCTCCACTAGAGCCTTGTATTGAAAGTCCATGTAATCTTCTTCATGAACTGGTAAAAGTATCTTCTGAAAAAAGTCCACGAAATACTGCAATAGAGTTCGCTGAAGGAAAAAATGCTTTAAGTGCCAAAATAAGTAAATTCTCTTATAAAGAGCTGGAAGAAACTTCAAACTCTATAGCTAATTTTTTGCTATCACGTAATGTGAGAATAAATGAAAATGTGGGATTATGTTTTAATAAGTCTCTTTGGGGATCTATTTCGATGTATGGTGTACTGAAAGCAGGCGCAACCATATTATCAATTGATCCGCGGGCTCCTAAAGATCGGAAACAATATATTGCTACTGATTCAAATATGAGGATTCTTTTGACCCACGAAGAATTATTTAATAAGCTAGCAGGCTTAGATATTCAAATAATAACTGTGGAATCTATAATTAACAAATTTCCTAATAGCTCTCCAAGCATGACGATAGTTCCTAATCCAGATAGTATTGCTTATTGTTTATATACTTCTGGATCTACTGGAGTACCTAAAGGATGCTTAATTTCTCATGAGAATTCAGTACAAGCATTAATGGCTTTTACGCGCTTGTTTTCGGATCGCACTGATAATAAGTCAAAGTTTTTAGCCTTTGCATCTTACCATTTTGATGTGAGCATATTAGAACATTTTTGGAGTTGGAGCCAAGGGATAACTATTGTATGTGCTTCTAGAGACTTGATACTTAGTGATCTTATTTCCACAATAAAAATTTTTAATATTTCTCACATAGACTTGACTCCATC
This sequence comes from Ascobotryozyma cognata, assembly GCA_030565755.1. Lineage (NCBI taxonomy): Eukaryota > Fungi > Ascomycota > Trigonopsidomycetes > Trigonopsidales > Trigonopsidaceae > Ascobotryozyma > Ascobotryozyma cognata. The sequence continues at coordinate 20,721 of JAJMCY010000035.1, forward strand.
TTTAGCATCTACTTTATCTGTACAAGATTTAGATTGCCTTAGGATATTTATAACAGGTGGAGAGATGCTCAAAAGTGAAATATTAGAAATTTGGGGAAGTAGGGGTATTATTTACAATGCATATGGGCCTACCGAGGCCACTATTGGAGTGACGATGAGAAAAAGTGTCCCTTCCAATGGGCTTCCCAGTAATATTGGCCATCAGTTTGATAACGTTGGTACAATTGTACTATCTACTTTTAATGATTTACCTGTACTAAAAGGGGCAATCGGAGAGTTATGTGTATATGGAAAATTAGTAGGAAAAGGTTATATTAATCGAGAAGAGCAGACAAAAAAAAGTTTTCCTTACAGCACTATTGTATCTGAACGAATATATCGTACGGGAGATTTAGTTAGACTTCTACCTGACTATTCATTTGATTTAATAGGTCGTAAAGATTCTCAAGTAAAATTACGAGGTCAAAGATTGGAAACTGAAGAGATAAACCAAGTAATTAGATCAATTGAGCCTAATGTGAAAAATGTCTGCACACTTGTAATAAAGCATATAAAAACAAAGAGGGAGCATCTTGTTACGTTTTATTCTTTAAATGCAGCTAACGAAGCAACTTCGATTAGTTCCCCCCTTTTTGAAGGTCACTTTTTAGAGTTAAATTTGAAAATAAAGGATGCTTGTGTGAGAAAGCTTCCACCATATATGATACCTACGTATTTTGTTCCACTTAGTTGTTTCCCGCTTTCTTTGAATAACAAAACAGATGAGAAGCAACTGCAGAAAATATTTTATGAAATTGATTTCACACAATCTATAAATAAGCAAGATTCTAGTTTAGATGAAAGCTGCAATGAATTTGAAGATAAAGTAAAAACTATTTTAGCAGAACTTTCTAAAACTCCTATTCAAAACATTAGTAAGAACACTACAATATTTGAATTGGGCTTTGATTCTATCTCTGTAGTATATTTGGCCAAACGTCTTTCTGAATTTAAGCCCATTAGTATTTCAACTTTAATGAATTTTCCCTCTTGCCATTCAATTGCCAAATCACTTTCTTTAGAAGAGACGGAATTAAAATTTAATGCTTTTACAGAGAAATTTGATGCTAAGAAATTTTACACCAATAATATCAAGGAAGTATTAAAGCACTGTTCTTTTAAAGAAGATAAAATAAGTGGAATTTATCCATGTACCGCTTTACAAGATGGAATTATAGCTAGGTGCTTAACTATAGGTAATAATACTTTTTATTTTAATTCTTTCATTTATGATTTAAATGATGACCTTGACATACAAACTCTGAAAAGATCTTGGGATATTTTAATAGAAAGGAATGAAATCTTTCGCACTTTTTTTATTAGTACAGTTAATGGGGTAGTACAAGTGGTGCTTAAGTCGTTTCGTCCTGAGTGGACATCTTTTGATGTATCAAAATTTCCAGACAAATATTCAAAAGATTTAGATGAAATCGATCCGTTCAACTTTCCTCCGTATCGGTTTTTTATATTTCATGTTAACAAAGAGTATAAAGTTATTTTAAGAATTTTTCATTCTTTGTACGATGCTTATTCTATTGATTTAATGAATAATGAATTAGAAGATATATATTTAGGACTAAAGCTTTCACGAAGTTTTTCATTTTCTGATGCGGTGATAAAAATAAATTCTTTAAATTATAAAGCAGCAGAGGACTATTGGATTGATAATATGAAAAATGTACAAATTTGTAAATTTGATGCAAAATACGATGAAGAAGGATCCTTTGTTTTAAATAGGTTATCAAGCATTTCTTCCAAGACATTATTGAAAACCTCTTCTATGCTGAAGTGTACTTCTTTCTCTTTATTGCAAGCTGCGTGGGCAATTTTACTTGAAAGAATTTTGAGGAAATCGTCCATAGTTTTTGGAGTTATTTATTCCGGTAGGAATTATTTAATGAATGGTGTTGAAAAAGTAATTGGACCATTGTTTAATGTACTCCCAATGGCAGTGGACTTATCTCAGTTTAATAGTTACGATGCATTAGTTAAACAAATTCATGATCTTAATATGTCACGTATTCCATTTCATCATACACCATTGCGATTAATACGAAAATGTATTAAGTTACCGACTTCTGCAGGTTTTTTTGATACACTGTTTGTTTATTTTAAGCCTACTTCTAAAAATACTTCAAAGTTGTGGAAATCTTTTGATGTAACTGACGCAGAAACTGATTATCCGTTATCAATTGAGGTACTTGACGACACATATAATAATTCGTATTTGAAGTTTACCCTTGCCTTAAGACATGAATATTTTAATGATGCTGAAGGAGAACAAATACTAAATTTATTCGATCAAATACTTTCTAACTTGTGTAAACAGTCTAAAGTAGAACTACATTCAAATAACATTTCAACAACCAACACAAATTATGCTGATCCAGAATTATGCTTAAATTCCAATGATGAAGAATTAATGAATAAAAGAGCTTTAATAATTCGGGATGTTTTTGCACGAATTAGTAAAATTACTGATATTTCAAATATTCACGGAAATACTTCTTTATTTGAGTTAGGGCTAGACAGTATAGATGCAATTAAAGTGTCCACTGGATTAAAGGAAAGTGGGATATCTGTTCCTATTAGCAAATTAATGCTTTACTGCACACCAAATTCCTTAGCTCAATATTTAGAGTCGTTGAAATCTAAAACAAACGGATCTACTGGTTTAGATATCAAATCATTAGATGACTATATTTCTTCTATTATTACTTCAAAACTTGAGTATTTCCCTTGTACTCCTTTACAAGATGGAATTATTTCTCAAATGCTAACATCTGATTATCACAAATACTATAATCATGAACTACAACTAATTAATAGTGAAATAGATGTTGACAAGCTTATTGAATCATGGAAGCACGTTTTTCATAATACAAAAGTATTAAATGGTAAATTTATAGACATATCCTCTTTTGCGGGAGTTAAAGGACTATATAAATCGCATTTTTGTATGCTAATAGAAAAGGAATTTGAACTTCCTTTATTTTATCATAATTTGGGAAGTGAGATTTTAGAAAAAAGAGTTGCTGCATTAATAGCAGAGATTAAAAATACCAGTGATATATTTATAAAGCCTCTTTTTAGAATTGATGTAATTAAAACCCTTCAAGAAACCTATTTTTTAGTGTCGATACCTCATTGCATATATGATGCAGTCTCATTAAATGCTATTTATGCAGATATTGAATTGTATTATAAAACGAAAAATTATAGGAAAGATCTTCCATTTGGAAATAAACTATACAACATTTTAAGGAATGCGGCTTGCGAAGAAGATAGGAATTTTTGGTTGGAAAATATGAAAGGTTCAGTTGCCTATTCTTTTCCAAACTTAACTGGGGCTCATGGAAATTTGAGCTCTACTTTTGTTTTTTCTGAACATGTCTCAAAGATGAGTGCTCAGGAAGCGAAAAATAGATGCAAGTTGTTGGGTGTGACTCTTAAAACTGTAACACAGACTTGTTGGGCTAAGATACTGTCGGGAACTCTTAACTCGAATGATGTTGTATTTAATACTGTTTATTCTGGAAGACTCTCAGAAGAGGAAGAACAAATTATTTTTCCAACTTTTTGTAGTCTTCCCGTTAGAATCCAAATAATAAAGGATTCACGTGAGCTGTTAAAAGATGTGCAGATTTTAAACAATAAAATGTTAAATTATCAGTTTTATCCAATGTCTGAGATTAATTCATTTATTTCTTTCCATGGAAGTTCTTCAATTGATACTTTATTCATTTTCCAAAACGAAAATAATAATGAAAACAGTCAGCTTTGGAATACAGTTTCTGGATTTGCTAGTACAGAATATACTGTGGCAGTTGAAATTGGAGTGTCAGAGGAGCAATTAATTTGGAAAATTCTATGCAATCCGCAGATTGTTCCAAAAGCACAAGCGAGGATTTTGTTGCTACAGCTTGACGAATTACTTCACGAATTTTTGAATGAAGATATAAATAGATTTGCTACGCCTTTGATTTATTCAATGGAAAACTATCAGTGTACTTTGCTTGAAAAACAATTTAAAGGTTTGCATGAACTATTTGAACAATCAGTTTTGTTGTTCCCGACTTTTCCCGCATTGGAGTATACTTCTTTAGATGAGGGACTAAGTAGCAATGTAAGGTATAGTTATATGGAGCTGAATATTTTGGCTAATAAAGTTGCTAATGCAATTTTAAAGCTTTCTGCCAAAGGTATTGTTCCAATATTGATAGAAAGATCTGTTGAGCAATACATTTCTGTTCTTGGTGTTTTAAAAGCAGGATTAAGTTATGTTCTTATTGATAATGAATCTCCTGTTTCTAGAATTAAATCGATTATTAAAGATGTGGATGCACCCTTTATATTAATATCAGAAAATACTAAAGATATTGTACGGGATGGTATTTTAATTTTAGTTTCTAATATATTAGAGGAAAAGAATGGAAACGATCCAAAGATAAAAGTTAATGAGGAAGATTCAGCATATGTTTGTTACACATCAGGTAGCACTGGGAAACCTAAAGGTGTTTGCATCACACATAAAAATGCTTTAAATGCAATGAGATCATTTCAAAATATTCTTGAATTTGCTCCTAAAGATAGATTCCTTCAGTTTGCTAATTGCTTTTTTGATGTCATTCAATTTGAGATGCACTTTTCTTGGGCTTGTGGTATGACCCTTGTATCAGCTCCAAAGGATCAGTTACTACGAGAACTTCCTAGGGCTCTTAATTTATTAAAAATTACTCATGTAGATCTGACACCTTCAGTTGTATCTTTATTAAAGAATTCAAAATTACCATTTATTAAAGTTTTTGTTTGTGGGGGTGAGCCGCTTTCAAGGCAAATTCTTGAAGAATGGGGAGGGACTAATATATTATATAATTTCTATGGTCCAGTAGAAGCCACAATAGGTTGTACGGCTTTTCCTAAAGTACTTAAGAAAACTAGTCCATTAAATATTGGAAAGCCGTGGCCTACCTGTTCAGCATATGTGGTATCTAAAGATATGGAACTTCTTCCTCGAGGAGCTATTGGGGAACTGTTAATTGGAGGGTTCCAGGTTGCAAAAGGATATTTAAACTTGCCGGAGTTGACAAATGAGAAGTTTATACATTATAATGGAGGAAAAGTTTATAGAACTGGCGATTATGTCAAAATGTTAAGTAATGGTGAGATTGAATTTGTTGGAAGAACAGATGATATGGTGAAGCTTAATGCGGTAAGAATAGAATTGGGAGAGGTATCTTCTGTTATTGCTGGTGCTACAGATAAAATTATTGAATGTAGAACCTTAGTAATAAGACTTCCTAATGCTTCGCGAGATCAATTAATTTCTTTCATTGGTATAAATGTATCAGAAAGTGATATAATTTCAGTCACTAATGAGGTTTACGAAATCATAAATATTGCAAGCCGTCACGCTAGCGAGGTGCTTCCATTATGGATGGTTCCTGTTTATATTGTACCAATTCGCAAAATCCCACTTAGGACTACGGGAAAAGCAGATGATGAATATTTGAAAAATATATTTAACCAATTAGACAATAAATATTTGCGAAAGATATCAAAGAGTAAAGATATTGCAAATATTATTGATAAAAATGTTGAAAATAAAGTTTTGAAAATAATATCTAGTGTAAGCGGAGTTGAAAAGAATGCAATATCTCGTTCGCATACTTTGTTTCAGCTTGGATTGGACTCAATAAGCGCTATCAAAGTGTCTTCAGAACTTCGAAAACTAAGTTATAATATCAGCGTATCTGATCTTCTTAAGGCAGCTTCAATAGAAAGAATTTGTTTACATTTTAACAATAAAATAAAGTATTCTGATTTGGGCTCGGATGAGCAAACAAAGAAAATCAAATATGAAGATTTTAAGAATTCAATTACGAAGAAATTGAAAAATGATAATTGGATTAATTCAGAAATTGAAAGTGTTCTTCCTGCTACCCCCATGCAGGAATATACTTTATCATTATGGGGCCTATCGCAGTATAATTTATTCTATAATGTTTTTAAATACGAAACTTCTTATGTGCTAAGTGGCAAAAAGCTAAATAATGCATGGATACAATTGCAAAAAGAAAATCCAATTTTACGAACAATCTTTAGTTTAAGTACCGACAAGCGTTTTCCATTTGTTCAATTAATATATTCTAAATGCATAGATTGTATTAATATTGACTGCAGTTTAAACATGAAGTTGGTTAATATGGATGAATATGAGGTTCCAAAGAATCGTTTTGTTTATTTATACCACTTTTATGATAAGAGTAAATCATTAATTTATTTAAAAATTCATCATGCTTTATACGATGCTTGGAGTTTACCTTTGTTAATTGGGAGATTACTAGAGTTATACTCCGAACTTAAGGAAACTAGTCAATTTTTTAGTATAATATTTAAGTTTATTTTAAACGCCACAATAGAGTCAGAAGAAGCAAATCTAAAGAAATGGACTGATATTTTAAACAAATGTGAATCTACGCTAGCAAGAGGAGATAATAGATCAACTAGACAATACTGTAACCGGTCAGAATTATTAAGCAAGGCAATTACAGTGGATTTGAGTATCATGGAAAATTTTTGTGCTAAGTTAAATATTTCTTTTCAAAACTTAGCTTTTGCTGCTTTTGCATCTACATTCCATAAATTTTTCAAGAAAAAATATACTTCAGATAAAATAATAATTGGTGTATATGTTTCAGGACGTAATGTCGAACTTGATGCTATTGAAATACTTCCTTATCCTACTATCAACATAATTCCATTACCAATAAATTGCTCTGATAAAAACAGAATTATTGATATTGCGAAGGAGATAAATGAAACTATGATTGAAATTAATGGATATGAACAAATATCATTACGAAAAATCTATGAAACTATGGGGCTTAAACTAGATACGGTTATTAATTTTGTAAAGACGGCAAAAGGTTCTTCAAATTCCTTTTCTTCTAACTCATTAAAACCAGTTGATACCTATTCTGAGAAGGATAGTTATCTAATAGACGATTCAACTTTTGAACTTAAAAAAATATTAAAGGATAAAGATTTTGGTTATGAAATATGCTTTGATTTTGAACTAGCGATTAAAGATAATACATTGGAAGTTGGGATTTTTGTTGATGAGAATGTTTTATCCCAAGATAAAGCAAAAGAGTTTTACTCTGTGTTTGTGGAAACCTTGAGTAGTGCTATTAGCTAGGTTTTAATGAAAATGTGATGGCTATATATGGTTTCATTACAATAGGATATAAATAGTATTACAAATAAAAAACATTATTACATATCATTACATTTTTACAGAACATTTTAGATTACAGAAATAGCTACATTGTTATTTGTGAAAGCAATATAAAAATAATCACCAGGAAGCGAAATATCATTTACTATTACAAATTTAATTAAAATTAGATTAAATTTAAAGAAATTAATATAAAAAACTCAAAAAACTATACTTCGCAAAGTTTCAATTGATTTTACATTTTTAGTTTAATTAGTATAAGAGTGTTTATTTCAGTACCCTATAAGCTGTAACCCTAATCCATGGTAGATATAGGGGTTCTGCATTGGATACTATGAATAAATTACTCTTTAGGATTAAAACAAGCAAATGCATTTATAAAAATGTGTCTTTTTATATTCAGCATAAAATATTGCCGGTAAATAATAAAATTTTCGAAATCCATTCCGTATCGTTCTATAAAATATTTTACTATAATAAATACTTTTACCCGGATTATGTGGGCTTATGTAATTTGTTATATAATAAATATAAATGTTCTTTTTTTTTTTTTAAACCAAGTAAAGTTAAATAAAATATACCGGTATAAAATAAATAAATAGCATTAAATAAAAAATAATTAAAACAGTATATCAAAATGAAGTTACAGAGAGAATTAGTTACTTTTGTAAATTTAACGCCTAGTTGCACATTTGTTGGAAGAAATTCTGGTGTAAAAAACAGTATCAAGTATGGAATTTTATACACAAACCGTAGTTTTTCATATTCAAATGTTTTAAATGGAGGTGAACCTCCATTATTTTCGAGATTAAAAGAGGATTTGAAAAAAGCAATGCGTGAGAGATTGAATACAGAGTGAGTTTTTATTAATTATATTATTGTTTATTATTTATATTTATTATATATATTTGTTATTTATATTTATTATTTATATTCATTATTACTCACTCTTTAGAAAACTCGTAATCCGTGACATTATGAACTCTGTAAAACAAAAAAACATAGAAAAATCAAACTCGGTCACAACCGATATAGATTTGTATGAAGTTTTGCAAAATATGATTTCTCAAAGAAAAAATTCAAGCGAAGAATATAGTAAATCAGGAAGAAAAGATTTAGTTGAAAAGGAAGAAGAAGAATTAAAAATTTTAAATAAATACAGTACATTAATTCCAGTTAAAACAGAAACTGAAATTTTAAATGATATTTTAAATGCTGCAAAAGAATTAAAGATACATGCTACTGGGTTAAAAGATACAGGAAGAATTGGCAAAGAAATCAGTGCATACTTAGAAAGTAAAAATATTCAATTCAGTAAAAGCTCATTTATGAAATTAATTTCCTCGCTAATAAAGGATGGCAAATTAAATTAGCTATGAATTTTTTCTAGCATTATTTATTATGTATTTATTATGTATTTAGTGTGTATTCTTTAGAATTGTAGTAAATTTCTTGTAAATAGTTTAAATTTAAGTAAATTTTTAAGTAAAAGCCAAGAAATTCCAAAAATTAATATATATTTTATTTAAAATAGTACCTAGAAGTTAGTTATTATTATTATATTGTATTATAAGTAGTTACTATAACAACCATACATTACTTTTATATTAGATAATCCTTATA
>JAJMCY010000035.1:29722-48519 GCA_030565755.1 Ascobotryozyma cognata
AAAAAAAAAAAAAAAAAAAAAAAAAAAAAAAAAAAAAAAAAAAAAAAAAAAAAATAATAATAATAATAATAATAATAAATAATTAAATTAATTAATTAATCAATTAATTTATAATCAAATTTATTTTATTTTTTTTTTTCACACATTTTTGTTTAAATTTAAGAAAAATGTTTAAATCCCGTCTTAACATCACAAGAAATCAATTGAGCACTTTCGTGCGAAACAATTCTTCTGCTGCTCCAAAGGCTAAAACTTCAAAGTTTACCAGTGAGTTTTTTGCGTGATTTTTATTATTATTTATTTTATTATTTATTTGATTATTTATTTTATTATTTTTATTATTTATTTTATTATATTCTATTTATTATTTATTTTATTATATTCTATTTATTATTTATTTTATTATATTCTATTTATTATTTATTTTATTATATTCTATTTATTATTTATTTTATTATATTCTATTTATTATTTATTTTATTATATTCTATTTATTATTTATTTTATTATATTCTATTTATTATTTATCATTTACTAACAACCAGAACTAATCGAATCATCCGTCTACTGGGGTAAAGTCACCGGAGAAGTTGCAAAACAAGTTTACTTAAAAGAAGGATTTGCACCACCTTCAATCGGTGAATTTAAATCTACTTATGAATGTGCCCGTTCTTTAATTAAAAATCCAAATCTTTCAACTATTGCTTTCAATGGAATCAAAAATGTTGATAAAAAAACAGCTATTCTTTATGGTTCATATGTTGTTCAAGTTTTAGGATTTTTCTCACTTGGTGAAATAATTGGTAGAAGAAAAATTTCTGGTTATTAAATAAATACACAATTTTGATATAAAATATAAACTTATATATATTTGTATCTATAGATTTTAGATTTATAACAAATTATTGACATTTGTAATGAAATAAAAGTAAATTTTGGTTTTATGTACAGATTGTTTTAAAGGAAAAGAATTATTTATATACATTAGCTATTTAATACATTTTATTATTCAAGTAAATACTTTTAATACATATATACAATATATAGATGAGTTCTTTATAATTATTACATTTCTATTGTACGTTATTTTTGTGAATTTCTTATAATTTCTTTTTTAACTACAATTTATTTGTCACTTTCATTATCACCACTCTTAAATTTGTTAGAATTTTGTAATTCTCCAATTTCCTTTCTCTTCTTTGATGCCTTTATGATTTCTAATTTTTTCTTTCGTTTTTCTCGTATTAAATGTGGCACACTAGAAATTGAATCTCTGTCAGTTTGATGTGTCTTTATTTCTTTTTTATCCTTTTTTGATAATTTTCCTAATTTGCTCATCCATTCATCGATAACACATCCTGATTCTTTCATTACATTTATAACTAGTTTTACAGATTTTTCATCTTCCTTTGTAAAAAAAGTTACTGCTTTACCATTTTTACCAGCTCTACCAGTACGTCCAATTCTATGTACATAATCTTGTGGTGTGTTTGGTATATCATAATTAATAACTAAATTTACACCTTTTATATCTATACCACGAGATAATATATCAGTACATATTAATACCCAAACTTTTCCTTGTTTAAATAGATTTATAACATTTTCTCGTTGTATTGGAGAAAGTTCGCCATGAATTACATCAACATTGATTTCATCATATAATAATTCATGATATAAAGCCTTTGCACGAATAATTGATTGAACGAATATTAGTACAGGAGGTGTAAATCCACCGTTTGCAATCATTTTTCTTATTTGTACTAGTTTACCATATTCTGAACCAGCATACACTAAGTTTTGTTGAATATGAATATTTGCGGAATCTTTTCTACCAATAACCACTCTAATAGGGTCATTCATGATACTTTTAGCAATTTGTTCAACACCAGAAGGTATTGTAGCAGAGAATAAAGCAATTTGTAATTTTACTGAAGAACAAGCAGCTAATATTTTATCAGTTTGTTGTAAAAATCCTGTTTCAAATAATTTATCTGCTTCATCTAAAAAAATATGCTTAACATTTGATAATAAAGAATTTGTTGTTGAATTTGATTCATCTAAGCTATGTATTAATAAAAGTGGTGTTGATATTAAAATATCATAATTTAAATATGCTGATTTGTCTCTAGAAAATAGAGAAACTTTTGATTTATTAAGAAAACAAGGTTTTAAAGTTGAAGAAGAATTGATTTTTTGTGTTAAAATTAAAGTTTCTTTATAAATTTGTTCAGCCAATTCCTTTGTAGGTGATAAAATAACTGCACGAGGACCAACATCATTTAAATGTGATTTTAAAGAATGGATTAATGGTATTAAAAATGCTAAAGTTTTACCTGAACCAGTAGGTGCAATTGCAAAAAGTTGTCTATCATCGCATAGAATTGGTATACATTCTGATTGTATAGGAGTGGGATATTTGAATCCACAATCTTTTATGGCTTTTAATAGGGATTTATCGATATTAAATAACGGTGTTAAATCACTAAAAGATGTAATTGGAAATGGAACCGAATCTCCAACTACTTTTGATTTAATTTTTTTCCTATATTCGGCAGCTTCTGTTTCGTTTGTTATGGGTGTTACATCATGTACGCTTTCTTGTGTAGGTAATTCCAACGAGCCCTATTGTAGTTAATAAAAAATGAAATAAAGAATAAAATTAAACAAGATAAAATAAGTAACAAAGTTAAATTATAAGTATAGATGGTGAAAATAAAATTATTAAAATAATAATAAATAATAATAAATAAAAAAAATAGAAATTTAAAAAATTTAAAAAAAAAAAGTAAAAGTACAATTACAGTTAAAAAATAAAAAATAAAAAATAAAAAATAAAAAATAAAAAATAGAAAAGTAATAATTAAACAATTGAATAATTAAAAAGTATAATAAATTAAATTAAATTAAAATAAAAAAATAATAATAAAAAATAATAATAAAAACAAAGGAAAATTTAATGATAAATAATTAATATAAAAAAAAAAATATAAAAAAAAATTAAAAATTAAAAATTAAAAATAAATAATAAATAATAAATAATAAATAATAAATATAAATCAACAATAAATAAAATAAAAATATAAATAAACAATAAATAAAATAAAAATATAAATAAACAATAAATAAAATAAAAATATAAATAATAAAATAAATAAAATAAAAATATAAATAATAAAATAAATAAAATAAAAATATATATATAAAATAATATTAATTAATATAAAATAGTAAATAATAACATAATAAAACACCATAGCTTGCATATAGCCATAAAACCATACACGCTTGCTATAAAAACCAGAGTGTATTTATTATGCAAAAATAAAAAGAAAATACTGCATATTTATAATATATATATATATATATATATATAAATATAAATATATATAACCATATGCTTGCTTACATTTGTAAGTTGAATGTCCTTTTTGAATTTGCTGTGATTAAATTTTGCTCCTCTTGTGAGCAATTTTAGAGAATCCATTTCTGCATTTGTTAGCTTATATGAAGGCAAAAAACTGGAAATTGGAAACTATAAAATTGGAAATATATGAAAACTCAAATACAGTTAATTACAAGCTACAACAATTACAGTACTACATATACAATTACAATAATTATATATAATATAAACAATTACAACAAACACATACAAATAATCTAATTAACGTCAATCTAAATAAACGTAAAAATTGGGTAAAGAAAATTTTAAACCTTTATTTCTAAATTCAAGATTTATTTTTTTTTTTTTTTTTTTTTTTTTTTTTTTTTTTTTAATTAATTAATTAATTAATTAGTTAGTTAATTACAGTATATTAAAAAAAAGTTAATCCGCTTAGTAATGTCCGGGTAAATTATAATATGTTCACGTGATTTGTTTATTATATTATATTGTGTGTCACGTGATGATTATATAATAAAATACATTGATATTTGAATATATTGTACTATGAAAATGTCTGCGGGGAAACAAAAATACATACATAGATAGAAATTGAAAAGAAAATATTAATGCATACAAATAAAATAAGTAAATATATATATAATAACAATAAAATATAAATAGAAAATAGAAAATAGAATTTTCCTAGTATTGATTTAGTATTTGTTATATTTATTTTTATTATTTGTATTATTTTTATTATTTTTATTTATTTATACATTGTAGTACTACTATAATCGTCGTATTATGCCGTATTAAATTAGTATGCGAACTAGAAACCCCAATTCATTATTGATTGGCTCACAAAAGCGGGGAACACTAATTATTTAGTAGCAAAATAGAGAAAAACATATATAATAAATAAAATAAATAAAATAACACCTATTGTCATATTATTATTTACTGTATTTAGTAGACATACAAATTTTAAAAATATTTAATATATATATATATATATATATTTTTAAAAAAAAAAAAAAAAATAATAATTACACACACACATGGCGGCCCATTTGCCCCTATCACCTCAAACTATGGAAGCTATTATTTCATTACTGAAAAAAAAAAAATACTCAAAAAAAACTTGTTTAGTGTTAACAGCTTGTGTTTCGATTCTCATAACTGTTGCAGTCAAATCTGATGCAAAAAGGAGAAAAGAAACAAAAAAGAGATACAAGACTCTGTCGCGAAGGTCTTCTGTTATAAAGTTAAAAGATGGTTAGTTTTTTATTTTTATTTTTATTTTTATTTTTAATCATCTTAAATATCTTGATTTCTTACAACTTGTACTTTTCTTTTCTAACATACAGGATCACGACAAATTCTTGTCCCCTATAGAGACGGAATCACAAAAGTTTCTATAATCTCAACTCCTCAAGACGTTTTTTATTCTCATAAAAATCTCTTTTTAGGACCAGATGGTTTACCAGCTGTAAGACAAGGAAATAAAATTAATATAGATAAAAACTTTTTTAAACAATTTTCTGCTTTATGGTCTATTATGGTTCCAGGCGTTACTTCGAAAGTTTCTTTGTTATTATTTTCAAATACTATTTTTTTAATATTAAGAACCTATCTATCATTAACTGTAGCTAGACTTGATGGTTCAATTGTAAAAGATTTAGTTAGTGGTAACGGGAAAGGTTTTTTAAAAGGAATCTTATATTGGATATTGATTGGAATACCTGCTTCATATACAAATTCTGTTATTAAATTCTTCCAATCAAAAATTTCAATCGCTTTTAGAACTGCTTTAACAAGATATATACATGATCTTTATGTTAATAAAAATATTGCTTATTATAAAGCTACAAATCTTGATGGTTCAATAAAAGAAATGGATCAATATATTACAACTGATTTGGCTGTATTTTGTGATGGTGTAGCTTCTTTATATTCAAATATGGGTAAACCTTTTATGGATTTACTCTTTTTCAATTATCAATTAGCAAAATCTTTAGATACCCCTGCTCTTCTTTTCATTCTTTCTAGCTATTTTACAACTGCTTGGGTATTAAAAAAATTATCCCCTCCCTTTGGTAAATTAAAAGCTTTAGAAGCAAAATATGAAGGTGATTTTAGGAAAGCTCAATCTCAGATTATTTCAAATTCTGAAGAAATCGCCTTTTATGAAGGTGCAGATTTAGAAAAAGAAATAACAACAAAAATATTTTTAAGATTAATAGATCATATTAATACAATATATAAAATTAAAATTGGATATAATATGTTTGAAGATTATATTTTAAAATATTTATGGTCTGCTTTAGGATATCTTATTGTATCTTTCCCAATATTTCTAAGAATTAAAAAAATAAATCCAGCAAATATTTCTACAAATTTAAGTGAAACTGAATTAGCATCAATAGAACAGTCTAGAATGAAATCTTTTATTGTTAATAAGCGTCTTATGCTCTCATTAGCTGATGCAGGTGTTAGAATGATGCATTCAATAAAGGATTTATCTGAACTTGCAGGTTATACTTCTAGAGTATTTGATCTAGTTGCTACTCTTCATAGAATTAATGCAAATGCATATTATGGAATTAATAGTGCTGAACCAACTTCAAATACTGCTGTTTTAACTTTAAATGAGAAAAGCATACCCCCTACTATCACTACAAGGTTTAGACTTAGCTCACTTGCAAAAGGTCCCCGATATTATGTTGAGCCATTTTCTCTTCCAGATGTTCAAGGTATGCGTTTTCAAAGTTATAATGGAATTAGATTTGAAGATGTACCAATAATTGCTCCTGCTACAAGATGGAACTTATCTGGAGAATTACTTATTGAACCTTTAAACTTTGCTGTTAAGCATAATGATCATCTATTAATATCTGGTCCAAATGGAATTGGAAAATCATCATTAGCAAGAATTCTTGCAGGAATTTGGCCTGTATATCGTGGATTGGTTTCTAAACCAACTGCATCTGATATATTTTTTTTACCACAACGTCCATATTTTTCTGTTGGTAATTTACGAGATCAAGTTATTTATCCAGATACTTATGATGATATGGCTGACTCTGGAAGAAATGATAGCGAATTAATGGACATTTTAAAATTAGTTAAATTAGATTACCTCCCAAGTCGAGAAGGTGGTTGGGAAACTAGAAAAGAATGGAAAGATGTATTTTCTGGAGGTGAAAAACAAAGAATTGGATTTGCTAGATTATTATATCATGAGCCAAGGTTTGCGGTTATTGATGAAGGCACATCTGCTGTTTCCTCGGATATTGAAGGTGTATTATACGAAACTTGTAAGGAACAAGATATGACATTAATTACTATTTCTAATAGACCTTCTCTAATGAAATATCATAAAATATTATTAAAATTAGGAACTGGCGATGAAGCTACTGGATGGAGTTTTGATATTTATGATTCACAACATGAATGGAAATCAGTTGAAAAGGAAATTAAAGATTTAAAGAGTCAACTTGAAAAATCTAATGAATGGAAGGCAAAATTGGAAGAGATAGATCAGCAATTGCTTGAAGAACTCTATCCTGAGAACTAGTTAATGTATGTTGGTGTGTTATTTACTTTTACTTTTACTGTTACGTTACTTATATTGTTATTGTTATTGTTATTGTTATTTGTTTATTGTTAGTTATGAATGCATGATGAATGGAAGGGACGTCAAATAGAAAAAGTAAACAAAAAAAAATAAAATAAAATTTAAAAAAGTAAAAATCGTCTGTTGACAAAATAGTATAGATTCTATCTATACTGTACTAAAATTCTTTTTTTCCAGATCTGGTATTCCTATAGGTTTCTCGGCGTTAAGGTTTCCGTAGGGTTTCCTAGCACTTTTCGGCCCGCCGTCCATAGGAAGAATAAAAAAGTCTTTTTCTTTATAGGGAAACTAAAATTCTAAAATATTTTTAATTTTATTTTACGGATTGCTATGGTAACCATAGACAGAATTGCTCCGACTAATCCGCCGCAATTCAAATTTGAAAGAGAAAAAGGTAATTTATTTAAAAAAAAAAGTTGCTATAACAACAACGCGTCTTAAGGAAGAAACCCAAATAAAATACCTGTTTGTTAGTAAGAAATGTATGATTATTAGTCATTAATATGATATGGTTGGTAATAAATTCTGTTTTATTGGTAATTTCTTAGTCAATTGGGTATTTCTAGTTGCGAAGGAAATTATTTCAATTTATCAATTAAAGATTATTTTTTAAAAAATCTATAAAAAAATAATAAATTTATTTATTATACATAGGAATTTGAAAAAGGAAATTTTCGTATTACCTGTTAACTTAAAATTAATTTTTTTGTTAATGGTTAAAAGGTGATTCTGTGGTTATAAGAATTGGATTTTTGTTTTTAGTTTTACAAGAAAAAAAAAAAAAGAAAAAAAAAAAGAATTATAAACTTTATAATAAACTTTAAAAGTAAAAAAAAATGAAATTTTGGAATACGTGTTTAATCTCATTTCTTACTTTTGTGGAATTTTCGGTTTCCATAGGGGATCCTAAGAAGCAATTTCCACCTGCAAAAGAAAAAATTGGATTTGCAGAAAAAGCTGGAATTGAAACTACAGAAACTTCGACTGCAATATTAAAGCCATGGTTACGTTTAGTTGGAGATGTTAAAAATCCTAAAACACAAATGGTTCAACCTACGGTTATTCAAGGCGTTACATTTTCTGCTGAACCTATTAAAGAAACACCAAATTACCCTTTACCGTGGGTTTCATTAAAAAAAGATGGATCACCTAAAACAATTAAACCAAAATTGAAAGGAGCAGTGACAAAGAATCCAAGTCCATTATATGATACATATTTCCACACAGAAGTTATTACAACAATTGTTCATGAGAAAATGCAACAATTAAAGAATGGAAAAGCATTAACAACAGTTACGGAAGCTATTACTACACATATTCCAGAAAAATTTGATGATGGACCATTAAATCCATTGATTAGATGTACACCAGAAAGATATTTTGATAAACGTTCTGATGGACCAATTTGTACACCATGGTCTGCAATAGAATGGGTTGTTGGTAAAAGTTATTTTGTAACTTGGTATCCAAAACATTTTAATGCTTCAACTGCACGTGTAAATCTTGCTTATGCAGATCATGCACCTGAAGTTGTTCAAAAGGAAATTTTATGGGGGAAAGGAGCGACAAAGGATGATAAAAAAGTTGATATATTAGAAGATACTGATGCAGAAGAAGCTGAAGGAGAATTACAACATATTGATGAAGCACTTTATTCTGGTGAATGGGTTGATAATCAACTTGGTTGGTATCCAATTGAAGTACAAGAAGATTGGTTACAAGGTGATGAAGAGAAACTTATTTTTATTACAGTTCAATCATCAGCAGAATCAGATGATGCTGTTGAATTATTTAATGGTCCTATTGTTAGAATCCGACATGCTCCACAAATAAATAAAAAAATGCATAAAAAACAACATTTAAGGGATGCTGAATTTACTGCTGCAATTGCTATACCTATTGCTGTTTCTGTAGTTATTGTTGCTTTTATTGCTGTTCTTGTTATTTCAAGAAACTATACCCATGTTGTACCTCAGAACTTGCGAAAGAAGAAGACTAAGAAACTTAGTGACTATCGATCTAGAGGTGTTCATTCAGGAGTGATGCAGAGGGATTACAGTTTGTAATAAAGTTTATGTTTTTGTTTTATATTTAATATTGTTTTGTTTTCTGTTGTTATTATTTATTATTGTTTATTATTCTTATTTATTACTATTATTTATTACTATTATTTATTTTAATTTCTACTAATACAATTTTACTCTATTGTTTCTACTTATTTTTACTTTTTACTTTTTACTTTTTTTTACTCATTACTATCACTTTGGATACCATGTTTGTTTGCATTATTTATTACTGTATATATTTTTTAAATCTTTAAGTAAATCAATTAATTAAAAGTGCCTGGTTAAATTGGGGTTTAATTAAATTATTGAAACTAGTTTGTTTCTATAGCAACATTTGCTAAGACTAAAATATTCATCTGCTGAAATATTTTTGAATTAATATTTATTTGTTACTATTGTTTATTACTATTGTTTATTACTATTGTTTATTACTATTGTTTATTTTATTATATTATAATATTATATAGTATATAGTATATAGTATTATGTTATTATAATATTTTTTTTTTTTTTTTTTTTTTTTTTTTTTTTTTTTTTTTTTTTTTTTTTTTTTTTTTTTTTTTTTTTTTTTTTTTTAATTTTTATTTTTATTTTTATTTTAATTATTATTTTTTATTATTATTGGGTATTGATATTTACACCCGTTATTCCATTTAGATCCCCCTAAGGGTTTTATGTAATCACAATGAAAATCATTATCCCTGTATAATAATTATTTATATAAAAATTACGATAATCTATTAAAAATATTACTTTATTTGGTATTCTATTTCCTATTGTAGAAAGTAAATTCTTTTTAAAAAAAAAAAAAATCTTAAAACTATACAAATTCATAATAAGCTTTTGAAAAGCAGATTGACAAAAATGTTTGCAATAATTAAACTGTGGATTTCATAAAAAACTTTAGTTTAACAAGATTTATTTCATAATTTCTAGTATTTTTTATATTTGTTTTAATTAAAGCATATAAATATTTTGATTAATAGTAAATAATCTTCACATATAAATAAAAAAAAAACACAAATGTGAACCTATAATTATTTTACGAAAAAACTATAAAAAAAACTATTAATTTATTTACTATAATGGGAAATAAACTACAAAATAGGATAATATATAATTTATTATAGCAACGAATAAACGATTATTTTCTTATTAAAAACAAAATAATTAATATGGTAAGAATTAAACTAATTACCCATATTGGTAATAAAAGACTAGTTAGTAAAACCATGAGAACAGGGGCGGGCAGTATTAATTCTCATGGATTATTTTTATTTTTACTATTGTTATTATTAATATTATTATTATTATTATTATAAACGTATTAATCATATCTAGGATTAATGAATAAGTTTATGTTAATTTGTATGAAAATTTCATATTAAATAGATAAATTTTTATCTATTTGATCATAGCAGTATTTTTCGAAACATTTGTAACACACAGATGGGAATTTATCACTAGGACCGAATTTTGTTATACTATGGTGAATAATGGCACAAGCAACGCATTTTCCCCAGTCATCGTCTTTAAACTCTCCATCGGTAAGTGATGCACTTTTACGACCGCAATCGATCATTTTTGTAATTTCTTCATCTGTAAATTTTGATTTAGAAGAAGATTGGTTGAAATTTCCAGTGCACTTGTCGTTTGGAATATAAATAATAAGTGGAGCTAGCCACCCTGCACATCCAAAAAATACTGGCTTTTTATTTAACCCTTTTGCTAAAAAATCATTTTTATCTGGTAGTTTTATTTTTAACGCATCTGTTTCATTCAATCCTTCGTATGAACCACGAAGTAATGGACCAGCAGGAAAAGTATTTTCCACATCAGCTGAATTAGCGAAAGCAAAAACAACATTTAATGTTCTACTATAATGAGAGAATGGATGCATTGGAAGATCTAGACCGTTTATACTCCCATCTGACAATAGTAAATCGTCTGTACCAGCAATTTTGTTTTTAGAGAAAGAATTGGGACGAATACGTGCAAAAGTACTATTAGTTTCAATATTAAGATCAAATAATGAATTTCCGGTATATTTAACTGGATTATTTGGTGAAGGGTGCACTAGTTTACTAACTAAAGAAGCCATTTCACTAGAAGATGTTCCCATTAAAAATCCAAGATTATCATAATTTTGAATACATTTATTTTCATTTGCACGTGATCCTAAAAATGTAGTATTTATATATGCTTTAACTGGGGGGAAATTTGAACCAGATTCGTAAGGGCTCATGGTAAATATAGGATGTTTTAAATTACTGGTTGAATTTCTATGAGGGAATTGAGCTAACAAAAATGGAAAAGGAATTTCACCATTTTTATATTGCTCTGTTTTAATAATACTCGAAAGAGTACTATTGGGAGCCCCTTCGCCAAATTGTTTACCAAACAATTGGAAGGCAAGAGCTCGACCTAAAACGTCAATAATTGTCACCTCAAACCCAGCAGCTTTCTTACTATGAACTTGTTTAGCAAGTTTATCCCAGTAATGCTGATTCTTTTCCATATCTTCCCCATAAGGAGTTATTAAATCTTCCTTAAAATTGAAAGTATCAGGAGAGTCTAATAATTGTTGGACTTTAGGAAAGCCATGTAAACTTAAAGCGGAAACAAGCCATGCTCCAGAAGAAACTCCAGAAATGTACATTGATGCTTGTAATATACCAGCTAAGGAAGAATTTCCTGATCTTTCATCCAACGCATCAATTTGCCCAAGGCCTCTAAGGAATGATTCATAACCACCACCAGAGAATGCTAATCCAATTGTTAGGTCAGATTGTGCAATAATGTCTTCTATAAATATCTTATCATATTTATTATGTTTTAAAAGAAATTTATGCATAGCAGCATTCACTTTATAATTGCGACGGTATTGATATCTTTCTTCATAATACCATTTAGAAGTAGTCCTTACATACGGTAGATCGTTTGATGGGCATTTTACTACTTTAGGTGCATAACTATATTCAAACTCTTCAACTTGTTCAGATGTCACCAACGAATTGTTTGTTTTATTATCGGTCTCCTGTAAAGTAGTACAAATCACTTGAAAAATCAAAGCTAATCCACAAATAATATTCCCTTTCATTTTTATTGTTAAATACGGTTAAGTAAATATATATACAGTTAAAAGTTTACTATATTTTTTTATGTCTTTTATAATATTTCTACTCTGATAAACAATCAATCATAAATACTATGATTATCTGAAATTATACTTGAAAGTTCTACTAGCATAATAAGTGATTCATTTTTACTTAAAAAAATATTTAGTTCTTTTTTTCTTTTTATTTAAGATCGTTTATTTGAAAATAATGTTTTATATTTAATTTTTTATATTGAACCCTATAAGTTATATACTTGTGTGTGTCATATTTTAATTATTATATTAATATCTTCTACATGTAACTTTGTTTATTAACTGTATTTAATATAAATTTTTATTTCGTATACATAATAATTACTATTAATGTTACTATATAGTTAAAAAAAAAAAAAAAAAAAAAAAATACGAAGAAAACGAAGTATAATAAATATAAACGGTAATTTTGAAAATAAAAAAATTAAATTAAATTATAACATATATTATTATTATACTATATTCTATTTTTTTTTTTTATTGGAACATTTGTTTTTTTATATAAATTAACCAACAGAATTTATAGGTCTACGAATGAAAAGGTACTACTTAATTTGATATTCTGCCTTCTTCAGGACCATGTTAGAATAAGGTAAGAAAGCGTATGTTACTATAGCAATTCTCTGTAATTGTGTACGTATTTATTTATTAAGATAATATTCAAAACAATAGATTATACTATATTATTTTATTATATATTATATATTATATTATTATACTGTATTATACTGTATTATACTGTATTATACTGTACCGGTACTATATATTTACTATACCGGACATATTGCGTGGTGGTGTTTCTATGGTAATTACCCCATATTATACCCTCAATGCTCGACTCTAACTAAACGTTATTCTCAGCTTAAAATTGCGGGGTGAGTTTAATTTCAATATAATTAGTATAGAGAAATAGTAAATAATAATAAATAATAATAATAAATAATAACAATTATTAGTAACATTTGTATATATCTCTTTGTAATATAATATGTATTCTTAGTCATTTAAGTAAAAATATCTTGGTTTTTAAATCCATCTACAGTATTAAATAGCACCGAACATAAACCGAGTTGTTTTTCTTGACTGTGTATATAAAAGAGTCTCTGGATGGTTTGTTTATTTTTTATTTTTTTTATTTATTTTATTTATTTTATTTATTTTATTATTTTTATTATTTTTATTATTTTTATTATTTTTATTATTTTTATTATTTTTATTATTTTTATTATTTTTATTATTTTTATTATTTTTATTATTTTTATTATTTTTATTATTTATTATATTAATTTATAATTAAATATATTATCATTATATTATTATATTACTATTATATTACTAATATTCACCATTAATCCCAATGCTTAGATTCGCTTCCAGACAATCACTCAGACACCCGTTGTTAGGAAAAACCACTAAAAATGTTGCTAAACACTTTAAAATTCAAAACACTCCTCGATTTTACTCCTCTGATTCAATTTTAAAATTTACCGAAGAAGAAAATATGTTTAAAGATACTGTAGAAAGATTCGCAAATGAAGTTGTTGCACCAAAAGCTAGAGAAATGGATGAAAATGAGACAATGGATCCCTCAATTATAAAAGCAATGTTCGATAATGGTCTAATGGGAATAGAAACACCAGAAGAATATGGTGGTGCTGCTGCTTCATTTACATCAGCAATTTTAGTCATTGAAGAATTAGCAAAAGTTGACCCATCAACTGCTGTACTTAATGATGTTCATAATACTTTAGTAAATACTTGTATAAGAAATTATGGAACAGATGAACTTAAAAAAAAATATTTACCACAACTTTCTGAATCAAAAGTTGGATCATTTTGTTTATCAGAATCTGGCTCAGGTTCAGATGCTTTTGCTTTAAAAACTCGTGCTGTTCCTTCTAATGATGGCTCTTATTATACTTTAAATGGTTCAAAAATGTGGATAACAAACGCTTATGAAGCAGAAATTTTTTTAATATTTGCAAATGTTGACCCTTCTAAAGGTTATAAAGGTATAACTTGTTTTGTAGCTGACAAGGATATGGGTATTAAAATTGCTAAAAAGGAAAAAAAATTAGGTATTAGAGCTTCATCAACATGTGTTTTAAATTTTGATGATTTAGAAATTCCAAAAGAAAATATCCTAGGTGAAGTAGGTAAAGGTTATAAAATTGCAATAGAATGCCTAAATGAAGGTAGAATAGGAATATCAGCTCAAATGACTGGTTTAGCTCAAGGTGCATTTAATCGAGCAGTTTCATACGCATATAATGATAGAAAACAATTTGGTAAACTTATTGGAGAATTTCAAGGTATGCAATTTCAAATAGCCGAAGCTGCTATTGAATTAGAAGCTGCAAGATTATTAGTTTATAATGCTGCACGTTTAAAAGAATCTGGTGCTCCTTTTACAACTCAAGCTGCAATGGCTAAATTTTATTCTTCAAATGTTGCTAATAAAATAGCTGGTAAAGCTGTTGAATGGATGGGTGGTGTTGGTTTCACTAGAGAAGAACCATTAGAAAAATTTTATAGAGATGCTAAAATTGGTCAAATTTATGAAGGAACTTCAAACATTCAATTATTAACTATTGCTAAAGCGATACAAAAGGATTTTACCAAATAGTTCAATCCTAATTGAATTTATTAATTTACTATGTATTATTTTATTCATGAAACAATTATGATTATTAATTTACATTCCCTTATAATGACCATTGTTTTACATCTTTTTTTGTTTTGTTTAGTTTACTGTTGGAGATATGAATTATAAGATTTTCCGAGTTATACATTATTATACATTATGATTAACTATTTATTAATACACTATTATACACTATTATACATTATTATATATTATTATATACTATTATCTAAAATGTCAGTTGCAGTTTGATGTTTCTTGCATTCTTTAAGTAGATAAAACTTATTTGATATGATTTCTGAATTTGTCTTACATTATATTTTTAAGAGGCTTTTAGCTGTTTTATAATTTTAAGAGTCGAGAAAAACATGGTTGACATAGTTACGTTATATTTCGTTAGAGAAATCAGAATCAGATTTGGTTGAATATGATTTGTATTAGACTTTTATAACCCACTAATTTTTTGAAATAGACGTATTATATTAAAAATAATTTTATTTTTCTTCTATAAGCAACTGTAGTTTAATAGGCTTTTTAAAAAGAGTATCTATTGTTTGTTAAATGTTTCATATAAAGTTTGCATATGATATTTTTTTTGAGCTACTGTATTATAATTTATTTTTTGCTCGTAGTTACTCTTATTTACGAATACTATTAAATACTATACAAATACTATACAAATAAATGAATGGTTTCCTATAAATATATCGGTTTGGAAGTAGTTGAAGCATTTAAATTTTCAAATTAATCATATTTTAAATTAAATTAAAGTGTAAAAAACATTAAAATAAAATAACAAAAATAGATAAAGTAATTAAAAAAAAAAAAAACCAATAACCGTAATAAAACAGAAAATAAAATATTAAAAAAATATAAAGTTATTAAATAAATAAAAAAGCAATAAATAAAAATAAATAAATAAATAAAAGTAAATTAATGAAAAAATAAATAAGGCTAAATTGTGTTTCTAAAAGTACATACCTGCTTGTATATACATTTTTTTATTTTATAATTTTAACTTTTGATGCATCTAACTAATCTTCTAAATTCTTAATAAAATACAAATTCGATTAAAAAGTTGTTATGGAAAAAAAAAGAATACTAATTGTTGTTATGGTATTTTTTTAATTTATTTCAGAACAAGAAGCGGTGGCTCAATGGTAGAGCTTTCGACTCCAGTTTAGATTGAAATCGAAGGGTTGCAGGTTCAATTCCTGTCCGTTTCATTTTTTTATATTGTATTTTTTTATAAAATTTTACTTTTTATTAGAACATTTTTTTTTATTACTTACCTCAAATTATATGTTTTCTAAAAATATATATTTCTTTATTTATTTTTGAATTATAACTTTACAGATAAATAAGCATTACAAAAACTTAGATTTATTACTAACTATTTAACTATAAAATTGAGAATTACCAAATCAAAATATAATATTATTTTACTTTACAAAATAAATAAGTTCTTTTTTTTAAATACAAATAAAATACAAATCATAAACAAGTCATTAAAATAAATAATTAGAGTGCTAATATATTATTAAAAGTATAGATCACTTCCAATAAAAATCTAAGTTCCAGGAGCACGGGGAGCTATAGAAGAAGAAGGTGGAGGTGGAAGATTTGTCAAATCATTAGATGTAGAACCCATTTGAAGTCCTGGCGGAGGTGGAGGAGGCGGTAAGTTGCTTACCATAGAAGCAGACCCCGAAACAATACCAGGTGGAGGAGGAGGGGGAGGAGGAAATGAAGATGTAGAATTGGGAGTGTGTACTGATGTTTTTGCACTGAGCCCTGGTGGTGGAGGCACCATAGAAGGTAAAGATCCAGCAGGAGTACCAAGGCCAGGAGGTTGTGCCGGAATAGAAAAACTTGACGATCCAAAACCGGGAGGTGGAGGTGGAGGCGCAATTGAAGAATTATTTGTGCCAGCCGAAACAAATACTGGAGGAAGTGGAAGAGAAATTGAAGGATTATTTGGAAGAGGTGTAGGAAATGGTGGAGGAACAAAAGAAGGAGTAGACACGGGATCACGAGGAGGCAAAGAAGATTGAGGGACAAAGTTAATAGGGGGATTTGGTGGTGGAGCAGAAAAATTAACAGGTGGTGGAGAGAACTTAGAATTAGTCTCATTTTGATTATAATCAGAAGAAGGAGTTTGGATCTGCGGTCTATTGGAATTGAAATGAGGGATATTCTGCTGTAATCCTTGCTTTCTCCATGGTGCTGAGTTTGCAGAAGAATTTGGATCCATTGAATTATTTTCATTAAAGTTTTTATTATTTTGATTTTGATTATGATTATTATTATTATTATTGCTATTATTCCATTGTGGTTTTTGTTGTGATTGTAAGTCAATGTGATTGTTTTGTTTCCATGGAGGAATACTTGATACTTCTGAATCTATATTCATTGCTCCATTTCGTTTCCAAGGAGGAATTACAGAGTTGTTGGTATTATTATTATTATTATTATTATTATTATTATTATTATTATTACTATTTCTTTTAATGTTGGAATTATTTTGCATATCTCTATTGTTTGAATTTAAAAGTGAAGATCTTTTCCATGGTGGTATATCATCAGATATAGAATTTTCTTCATTCAAGCGTGAAGATAATGGCTCTGGAGATGTATTTTTATATTCGATAGCTCTTCTAGGATGATTTGAGGAAACCGAATCTGAATTCATTTGGGAGGTAGATGAACCACCACCTTCTAATTCTAACATGAATTGTTGAAATTCCTTTTCAGCAATAGCAGAATTTTGATTAGTTAATCTTGAAGAAGTAGTATCTCTATAATTTTCTGGACGATCTTTACAATCTCTTGCAAAATGACCAGAATTTCCACAAATAGGGCAAACTATATTAGTAGTAACATTTTTACGAGTTGGACAATCATATTTTTTATGACCAACATCACCACAAATTTGACAATGTAAATTTTCATCATCTCTTAAAGTACCATTTAAAGCAGCTAATTCTCTTAATTGATGACGTTTCAAATCATTTTGGCCTTCAGGAATTGAAGCAGCAGTTTCAATAACATTATTAATTAAATCAACAGCTTTTTGAATTTTTGCTTCAGTTTCAGCAATAACTAAACAATGTAAATCTTCATCTAAATTAAAATTATGAGCTAAATCGGTTCTACCTTTACCTTCTTTAATAGAACCTTTACCACGAATAGCAATTTTCGCACCAGATTCTTGTTCCATTTTTTTAAGTGTATTACCACGTGGACCAATTAATAAACCAATAAAATTAACTTCTGGATAATCATTAATTGGAATATAAACTTTTTCTTGAGTTTTATGAGTTCTTTTATAATCAACTGGTGGTTTAAAAGCAGGTATTATACTCATTGCATATTCAATTAATTTATGTCTTTCATCTTCAAGTTTTTTTCTTAATCTAACATCCCTTGTATTTATTCTTTTACCACTTGCATCATAAACAGGAGCTGGTGAAGGTGAACGTTCTCTATCTTTTGGTATGACATCATTTATTCTTAATTTTATTGAAATTTCTTCAATTCTAAAATTTAAAACATAAGCTTCAACTTGTTCAGGTGTCATTGTAGCACAAATCGATAAGGGGAATGAATGAAAATTTGTTACAATATTTGTTTCTGTTCCCCATCTTGATCTTTTTCTTTTATTATTGTATTTATTACTATTTGTATTTGTTAATTCTCCTTCTCTCATTGGAGATCTTCCACGTTTTTGTCTTTCCATTTGGAAGTTTACTAGTTTATTACTGTAATGTTAGAGTGGATGGAAATATGAAAATATGAAAATATGAAAATATCAAAATAATTCAAGTGGCAAACAAACAAACAAACAAACAAACAAACAAACAAGTAAGTAAATAAATGCTATCTTTTCCTTAAACTACAATATAAATAAA
>JAJMCY010000036.1:0-34212 GCA_030565755.1 Ascobotryozyma cognata
AACGACAAAAAAAAAGTAAAAGAATATATATGTATAAAAGAATAAAACATTACAAAGAGTTCCAGGAAGGATGCCCGCCAGAAGTGGCGACATTAGGAGTAAAATGTAGACAATTACATAAAAAAAATACAAAAAAATAAAACAAAAAAGAAAAAAAAAGAAAAAAAAAGAAAAAAAAAGAAAAAAAAATTGGGCTAATAGATTAGAAAATAAAGTAAAAAAAAAATCAAAAAAGAAGAACAGGAAGAAAGAGAAAAATAAGCCGCCCTCCCGGGCGGCCGCCAAAAATAGAGGGGATAAAATAGTAAAAAGAAAAAAAATGACAAAAAAATAAAGAGAAAAAAAAAGGAACAAAACCCTCGACCCAAAATTACAATGCAACAGTTACCATAGAAGGTTGTCAAATAAAAGTAAAGTGAACCAATAAAAAGAGCTGAAAACTGAAATAATTTTTGGTTTTGTTTTGGGTAGGCGTAGGGTTACATAAGAAAAAATTGGCTAGGGAGAAGATACACACTTTCTCTAGATCTTTAGATCTAGAGAAAAAAATTTTGCATTTATATAGATCGTATGTAAAATTTACTATTTTGTTTTTTATTAGCGAGAGATAGTTTTAAAAAAAAAAAAAAAAATTGAAATATACTGAAACTGTATAGTGAAATGCATATAGTTGCAGTATTTTTATATTTTATTGTATTTTATTGTAATTACATATCTGCTGAAAAAAAAAACAGGAAGATAAAATACAAAAGTACAATTCTATTTATATTTCACTTTTAGATGAAATACATCAACGCTTCCACTTAATTAATGAAATTTAAGCTTAATTAAGATATATTAGTGACAAATAAATAACTTTAGGCACCATTTATTATGGATTTTATAAATGCTTCTAGTTCTTTATCAGAAAAGTTAAAATTCTCTTCGCTTGATAAAGAAAAATTGTACTGTAAAAATTGGAATACCCATAACAAAATAGCGCTGGTAGTTGATACAGATAGATCCTCTACAATATATTAAAATTTACGTAAATATCGAAACCTCATATCTTTAAAATCTGAAAGAAAATAAAAAGTAGAACAAAAAAAAAGCTGATTATTCTTTTCAAATACATATTAGTTAAATACGGAATAACACCAATAAACTATACAGTACTATATTTTTTGCAATATTATGAAAAGAACCCATAGTTCATGATTAAATACAAACTATTAGGCAGAATCGTATTCGCAATACCGTTGGGTTCAATAATTCACAAATGAAATGTCAATCTACAGTGCTATACCCATTTAAATCAGGTTAATTTTACGCAATACATAAAAAAACAAACTATTTATTTAGAAGATATTTACATTAAAAAAAAAAAAAATATTAGAATATTACAATTATGAGAATTTTACTATACAGTTTATATGTATTTTATTTCTTTCAAGTTATCTCTTTCAACAAAAATCTAAATACACAAATCTTATATACCGGTACTATCTATATAAATAAAAACACATGTGTTATATTTACCAAATTATTATTTAATTTCCTTTTTTAAATTTATCGTGCTTATGTCACGAATTACTAATGATTATAAAACTAATGCATATATAATTAGGCATCATGTTACTATAGTAATATAGCCAACCTTATAATGATTCTCCATTTTGTTAAGCACTGCGTATGTAATCTGAAAATTATGGTGACTAATATTATATTTTTTAAAAAAAAATATAGTATTATAAAGTTAATTTAAAATGGAAATTGAATTTATAAAAATATTACAGTAAAACAACATATAAATTGTATAATATAATACCAAATTCATTAGTTTGATATGGATATTAATGTGCCTTATTGTTAACAGTAAAATTTTTTTCTTTGAAAAAAAGGGTACCATGGTTACGCAGTAACTATAGTAATATCAAGATTTAATAAAAACAGTCACTTTATATTAAAAAAATAGACGCAACTCATTACTTTAAACACTTATTATCATTCAAACTGATCTAGCTACAGGATTACCAAGATTGATTTGATTTTAAATTGGTGAGTAGGATATAACAATAGAATATTGTATATATATAAATATATATAATAAAATATAATACTAACTAACAGTTCACAGAAATGTATGTTGATAATACGTTATATATTTAACTGTATATGGGTGTTGAGTTTATGAGTATTATTACAGTTTATTAGTATTCTTTATCTATTTATATTTATTTATATAAATCTATATAAATCTATATAAAGTGTATAATATATAATGTACAACTTGCAATCTATATTTTCCAATATATTTTGGATATTAAAATTTAGAAATCGAATATAATATAAACTAACAATCAGGACTAAACGAACCAGAAAAGTTGGAATTACAGGAAAATATGGCGTTCGCTACGGATCATCGTTAAGACGTCAATGCAAAAAACTTGAAGTACAACAACATTCAAGGTACTTATGCACGTTTTGTGGTAAGAACGCAGTAAAACGCAAAGCTACTGGTGTTTGGGATTGCCGATCTTGTAAGAAGACTATTGCTGGTGGTGCATACACATTAAAGTGAGTATTTGAATTTATATTGTTTTATTTATATGTATATTATTACTATTAATATTATAATATGATATTAACTAATAGTACCGCTGCTGCTACAACCGTTAGATCCACTATTCGTCGTCTTCGTGAATTAGCTGAAGCATAAATAAATTATTTAATGTTTATAGTGTATTATAATATGTAGTCTGACAACGCAAAGTAAATATCAAATATACAAGTAAATGAGAGTAATTCTATTATATGAAACGTTTATATAGTAGATATAAAATCAATACAAATACATATACATATGCGGTAACTATACTAAATAGAAATTATTAATATTAATTCATATAATATACTCTAATTTCAGTATTATCATGATCAATTTCGTATCTACTTGGACTGTTTGAAGAAATGATTAGATGGTTTCATAACATTCCAGAATTAAAATTTCTGTATTTCTATTCTTGGGTAAATATTCACATAAAAGATATTTGCAAATAAACATTGAATACTATAGAGATTTTCTGTAGTTATTATCATATAAATGATCTAAGAGAATTTAATATTTGTTTATATAAAATTCTACATAATTTAGTAAATTAAACACATAATACATAAATACGTATATACATGATGCACTCAGATATTGTATAGGAAAGACAGTATGGAGTAGTATATAATGTAATCTTTTTGGTGTTACACATAGAATACTAAATATATAAATATCCACATAAGATTTACAATTCTATTAACACTATATACTAATTATTTAAATTTATTAAACTGGTAAAACTGTTTAAATTATTTAAAATTACTTATACATACTTAAAATCAATTAAATTAATTTACGTTATTAAAAATAGTTATAAATTACTTAAAATTACTTAAAATTACTTAACTACTTACCAATCTCTAATCGTCATATACATCTACGTTAAGTACTTACTCATTAATACAGAGGAAAATATCAACATCTCATAGCAACTTCCCATAGCATTTACGAAATACCTACAAACTATCCTTTGAAGAAATTTTTTTTATCAATAATTAAATAGTTCTCAAGATATTTTTTACATTATAAATACAATAATCTACAATAAATTTATAAAAAAATACCAGGTTAGTTAGTGTCTTTCTAAGAACGATTTAAGAGTAAATTATCATAAGTATTAGTAATTATTTACGTAGTAAATAAATTATCGTAAATATTTTAAGCAAATAGTACTAAGTGGCAACAATCACCACAGTAATTCATTACGTAACAAAACACTATATAATCATTTTTGCAGCTGCCACTGACGGTTTACTACAATATTTATTTCAACGTTTTCAAAATTCACTATTATTAGTGTTATATTGTGAGTGTTTTATGCATTTATATTTTACATGCTATTTGAAATTATATTTTATACACTATATTTTTTATTATATTTAAATAATATTTATATTATATTTATATTATATTTTAACTTTATTTTGTGTTATATTTACATTATACATTATATTATACATTTGCATCAAATCCTTTATGATCAACTCATTTAATGAGATTAAAACTTTAACAAATTACTAACAAAATTATAGAATTAGAAGATTTTATTTGACTGTTTATTCGGAATTTCAGTTGGCATCTACAAGACATTAATATCAGTTACTATTAGTTACAGGTACAAGAGTAAATTATTTGTTTACAACGAAAATTAGAAGTTTCAATTACATTGGTAACAATAAATAATACAAAGAAAAAAATCAAATAAAAAAAAATCGAATAAAGAAAAAAAAAGAAAAAGAAAAAGTAAGTATGGGACCTCCAGATGAAATTGAGTGTAATATATGTTTGATACTTTTACCTTCTGGGAAAGAACAATTTACGGAAACGAACTCAAATATAAATAGTTCAAACAGCCCAAATGATGATAATTGTATAGTAACTAGAAGCGTTTCTGCTCGTAATCAGTCAAGAAATGCTAATAAAGTTGCCCTTTTGCATCCCTGTCAACATTACTTTCATAACTTTTGCATTAAAAAGTGGGCCGAACAAGCGAATAGTAAGTATATTATTTGATTTATATCATATATGTAATTTATTTATAAATTGCATATATATGTTTCATCATTTTTAATCTGTAAATATAAGTAGTTTGTGTAATGTACTTGAAAGTTATGATTTAGATATTTATTTTTATTTGTTTATAATTATAAATATTTATAACAACTTAATAGTAATTATGTATACTCTGATTGTATAATTAAATTTATAGCTTAAATTTATAAATTATCTATGAATTATAACTATTTGTAATTTGTTTATAATTTAAATATAATTACAATTATGTGTATAATTTATATATAATTGTATATGATCTATATGCATTTACTCGTAAATTATAACTACTTTTATATTTATAATTTCTATAGATTATATCCAAATTATGCTTATAAATTAAGTGTATTTAAGATGTATGCAATTTATATCTAATTTATCTCTAAATTATGAATTGTTTATTTATATTTAATTTATAAAAATTTATATATAAATTTATAATTTGTTTTAATGTACATTAAATGTATAATCTATAAATTATACTTAATTTATATTTATAATTTACATTAAATCTATTATAATTTATATTTATAAATATAAAATTAATATAAACGATTGTAATTTATACATATGAATTACATTTATATTAGATATAAATTTAAATTGTTTATATATAATTTAAATATCAATAAAGCATATATAAAATATATACAATTTATAGCTAATTTAAGTTTCAATGAACAATTATGTATCATATTTATTATTTATTTTTCAATTTATAGTTATATTTAACTAATTTTATACTCGCATTAATTACTAACCCTTAGGCTGCCCAAATTGTCGTCAAAAATTTAATAAAGTATTTATAAGAGATTATATATCCGGTCCAGATATATCATTTTATACAGTGAAAGATAAAAAACAAAGAGTACCAGAAGAAAATGTATCTGGATTTTACTCTATGGCTCCAATTCACCTTTTTGAGTTTTCGAATGCTCATTTGGAACCTTGCTTAATTTGTAATTCAAATGAAAGAGAATTTGAATTATTAACGTGTGATTGTTGTGAAATTTCGTATCATTCGGTGTGTCTTGGTTTGGAATCTATTCCTTCGGGTTCTTGGTATTGTCCACCTTGCATGGCCGAAATATTACAATGGAGACATACTGCCATAAGAAGAGGTGATATGAGATACCTTGGCGCAAGTTTGGATAGAACCGCTGCAACTGCAAATTTAGACCATGTAAATTCTTCTTTATCAAATTTCAATAATAGTACTACTTCTTCAATAACTTCTTTATCAACTATGGCTGGAAACTATTCTATTTTACTTAATCGTCTTTCTAGGCGTTTTAATTCCACAACTACTAATAATGTTGCTTTTTCATCTCCTGCTTCCTCCAGTTTAAACTCAGTTTGGTCTCGTGTTTCAAGAAGAGGTAGAAGGAGAATAGAAACCTATGATGATAACAATAACAATAACAATAACAATATTTTATCGCCAAATCAGCATATTTCTCCTCCTAGTTCAGGCTCAATTTCACCATCTAATGATTCTATTTTATCACAGCGATCTCAATTATTACCAGATGAAGAATCTTTGGCTTGGAATATGCTGGAAGAAGCAAAGATAGAAGCTTTATCAAATTCTGATTCTAATCAAACATTTCAACAATTTACTAGAAATTCAAATCATTCTTCACGTTTTTCTTCAGCTTTAAATTCTATTACAAATTCTACTTCTATGTCATCTAGATCAATAAGACTTACGAGAGAAACTCCAATTGGTACAGCTTCCCCTCAAAGTATTCGTTCCTCGGCGTTATCTTCTTTTTCTTCATTTACAGAACCTTCTAATTCCCACAGGATATCATCATCTTCTTCTAATATTGAATTAGAAGCTATAAATACAACACGACGAAAATTCAAACGACCATTGCGAAGACGTCGTGAAGTTTCCAATAATAACAGGGGTTCACCTATTTCTATTATTGACGTACCAAATAATAGGTTATCAATTACTGTTGAAAATACAAATAACAATAATAGCGTTTCCAAAGACAACAATAACAATAATAGCGGTTTAATTGGAAAATTACTGAATACAATTCGTCAAGCTCAAGTACCTCCTATTCGATTTTCAGCTTCTTTAGAAACTTCATCTACCTCAACATTAGAATCCACTCCTTTAATACCTTTTTCTCCAACTACTGGAAGTCTACCATCTGATTCCGGTGCTACTTCCCCCTCATTATCTTACACTCATTCTTCAATATCAATGTCTAGATCTTCTTCACCAAGTTTAAATTTAAATAATCCATTAGATGCATTTTCCCCAAGACCTAGTGGTTTAAATAATATGTATTTGTCAAGTTCTTATACAAAAGAGGTGCATTTTACAGCTAATAAACCTAATATGGATTCTAACGTGAATGCACAATATTTAAATACATCACAAGGCTCCGGTTTAAGTGCAGTAAAATCATCACCTTTTGATTACTTTTCAAACGAAAAAACATCAAAATCAAAACCTTGGTGTATGTCTGCATCTTCAACAAATTCACATTTTAAATCATCATTATCTTTTAGTGCTTCCAGCTCTGATTTGAATATTTCAAGATCACGCCCAGAACGAAAAAGACTACCTAGTTCACACTCTACTTATTTTACTAGCAATACATTACAAGAAGAAAATACATTATCAAATTCTTCTACTTTTGATAGTAATGTTACAGGACAAGGTAAAGTACAAATTTCTTTTGCATGCAAAACAGAAATTCAAAATTACGTAAGATCAAATTTGAGACCTATTTATCGAAAAGGAGATATTTCAAAAGATGATTATACAAGGATAAATAAAATAGTTTCAAGGAAATTATATGACGTTGTTGCAACTGCCATTGAAAATAGAATAAAAGGTGACCATAATACTAAAAATAAAGGAAAGCCCACTTACCATAAAAATGAATATGATGTATTAGAAAAAGAACAAGAAAATACATTATTATCTATGGATTTGAAATCAATTGCGAAACATGAAATTGAGATTAAACTTAAAGGTATACGAGATAATCATAATAATAAAGGAACATCGAAAGAAACAGATAATCAACCCAAATTGAATAATAAAGCGATGATTAAAGCTTGAGTGTTATTTATTTATTTTATTTTATTTTATTTTATTTGAGATTTTATTATAATATGGGAATTCAGTTAACTGATTTACGGATTTGCTTTTTGCATGATTTTTCTTTTTAGTACTCTAGGAGCTGAACTTATATTATTGGATACGAAAAGATTTGTTTTTTATATACTATTGAGTTGGTTTGTTTTTAAAGATAATTATTTGAATAGTATTTATTATTATTATTATTATTATTATTATTATTATTATTATTATTATTATTATTATTATTATTATTATTATCATTATTATTGATCTTTTTCTTTTTGCTATTGTTATTTTTAATATTTTAAATATCTGTACAAAATAGGATAGTTTCATATTTTTGTTCTTTGTTTTTTATTATTGGAATATAAAAGTTCTTATTATAAAGGAAATAAAAAGATTTGATTAATTCTTTTAACTAATGATTATGATAGAGTGTAAGTTCAATTTTTAGTATGTGACAACAAAAGTTCAAAACTCTGTACGCAAACAAATTGGACATGTACCCTGTAGCCATTGAAAATTATCACGATTAGATATTTGAGGGTATGCATTAAGCACATCCGGAAAAATACATGAAAACTTTAGAAAAAAACAGCGTAAAATATCGTGAAAACAAAACGAAAAAAATAGTAAACCAGCCATTTACAAAAATAAAGTTTTTTTTTTTTATCAAAAATGTAGTTTAAAAATATTATATATACATTGTAAAACTCCTATAAATGTATATTATAGTAGAACGTTTTGCTGCTTACATACACGAATATATATTTAAGTAAAAACTTTATTTTTTGTTTATTTAAAAGTTAAAACTATTATAGGTAATATAAAAAAGAAAAAGGTCAGTATAACGGTGACAAATAGACTTGACGGACATGAATAATAGAAAAAAATTCATAAAACACTGTTTTCTTAGACTAAAAGTTTTGTTTATAGAGTTGGGTAACGGTTCGGCTAAACTCGAGTCGCCCTAATCGACTCGACTAAAATTCAACTCGACTAAACTCGACTCACAAATAAAAAAGCAGTTTTGCAATTTTACGACTACGAGAAATGAACAGAAATTATTAAGATAATTGTTTGTTAGGTAAAAAAAAAAAAAAAAAAAAAAAAAAAAAAAAATAGATTGTATTTTCTGAAATTATTTAACTTATTGACGATATTTATACCTTTTTACTTTATATTTTTTAATATACTTCTTATAGTATCTAATATTGCTAAAAACTTTATGTACTTTACTTTAGATAATGTATCTTTCAAAATTAGTAAAAATAATAATATACATAATAGTACACACTAATGGTAATATAATACTTAAATAAAGGAATATAAAAAGCGAAAATATTATTATTGATCGCCAACTATTCTAACGAAAGTCAGGAACGGGTGCACAATACAAAAAATTTAAATTAATAAGATGATAGTAATATTAGTTAGAAATTGGACTTGATAAAAAATAAAAATAAAAATAATATATCTAAAGCAGATTGAACTAATTCGTCACGAACTTAAACGTAAATTAGAAAGAAAAATATTAGATTAATACCATAAAATTAAAATATTTAATGTTAATAATAGAAACAGTAATGGTTATTAATAATTTTTTGTTTAACATTGTATTCAATAATGTACTCATAGACTAAAGTTTTGTACTTAAATTATATTTTTTAGAGAATTATAAAGTCATAGTTCTTATAATTTAATTTTTGTGTTTTTATACGACGATATATTAAATTTCACAGTTTGGATTTAATTATATTAAACTATGTTATCCATATGTTTAATTATATTATACTATATATAAAGTAATGAAAGCACCTAGATGTCAAGATGTCAAGAAATACATTCTATTGTAATACAGAATCGTAAATATGTTATTAAATGAAAAAAGTATAATAATAGTTGATGAGATAAATTTAAATTTTCGTCGAAATAAATTTTAGTCAAGTCAATTTTATTTGATTCAATTTTTAGCCGGTCCGATATTAGTTGAGTCGCTTACGAGTCTGACCGATTTGGAACGTCAGGACCGTTACCCAGTTTTAATTTGTTATACATAAACTTCAGGTGCATCTATACCATGAATTTCTAGACTTACAAATAATATACTTTGGACTGTTTCTGGACTTAAATTATAGATAACAAATTGTAAAGTAAAGGATGTCTTGGCCAATTAAAAGAACTACAAGCTGTAATTTTTTTTTCTTTTTGATATTGTTTTGAGTAGCTATAGAGTTAACAATAGGAAAAAAATCTGTTACTTATTTTCATTAAATCTAAAGATCTATTTGAAAGAAAAATAAAATGATAATTACTAATCGGGCAAATTTTTCCAATTTGGCTTACTACACATTGTGATGATGATAGCCGCTTAAAGTGTAGTTGGAATAGTGAATAAAATTAATGGGAAATTTACTCACCATTAAAAATAATTGAAACTATCTCTTCCATATTATAAATAAGCTCATAGTAAATCATAGAATGTTATTATACATACATTGTAAATAATAAATTTAGTTTTTAAAATAAATAATTCTTATAGTAGTTCACTTTTTATCTATTATAAGCAATGTTATGTATTTGTTTTACTTTTACTAATTTATATTACATTTAAATATATAACTTCTTTCTGTTTAGTTTATTAAACTTTGATTGCAATTGAAGTTAGTTTCATGTGCATGCCTAACAAATTAATGATCATGTTGCTATGAAAACGTATTAATTGCTACAGTAACCTATTTAACTGTTACCGCGCACGGTTGAGAGCTCTCTTTTTTTTTTTTTTTCGTAACCGCTTCCAACCGCATTTAACAAGCCCTGCTTACTATGCTTACGTATTACCACATATTACAAACGCAAGAAAGCACTTTTTGTTCATGTGTAAATATTGTAATCATTCAAGCTAGTAAGAAACAGAAAGAAATGAAAAAAATATAAAATATAAAATATAAAAAATAAAAAATAAAAATCCGAACAAACAAAAAGTGAGAAATTAATAATACATATTTATACATATTATTATGTGAAAAGAAGGTATTACTTAGTATTGGTGAAAATTT
Organism: Ascobotryozyma cognata; assembly: GCA_030565755.1. Taxonomy (NCBI): domain Eukaryota; kingdom Fungi; phylum Ascomycota; class Trigonopsidomycetes; order Trigonopsidales; family Trigonopsidaceae; genus Ascobotryozyma; species Ascobotryozyma cognata. The sequence goes on from JAJMCY010000036.1 coordinate 10,811, forward strand.
TGTGTAAATTAAAAGTATTTTGGTGGTACTTTATTAATTATAGCTAACCAAATGTCCCTTCTAGAGAATAAAGAGTAAGTGATGTTTTTAATGTTGGAGTGTGAATAAGAAAAAAAAATTAAAAATAAATAGAAATAACACAAAAATAAAAGATAAAAAGAATAGAAGAAAAAATATATAATAAAAAACAAAATAAAACGAAATAAAACAAATCGCTTGTAAGCAATTACTAACATTGCCAGTTATGTTTTATATCTTCTCAGAGTTAGATACCTACAGCAATCACAAAATAGACTAGGTCAACATATTCTTTTTAGTGCTGCAGAAGAATTAGGAAATCTAGAAAATAATGAAATATCCTCAGATATACAGCGGGCTATACTAGAAGAATCTCCTCCAATACCCTCAGGTCCCTCTGATATTTTTCTTTCTCATAACCAAAGAAACCGTTCCAGAAACAACAAAAATGATACTCAACTGTATTTTCAATCTTCAAATTTGGAGCATGATTCTACAAATGATGTAACTTATAATAATAGTGATGCTCTTAGTATTTATGACAATAATAATGACGAAAATAACTCACATTTACATAGTTATAATCGCCCAAGAGCATCGACAATGCCTAGCATAAGTACAAAAGATATTCCAAAATCTTCATCTCAAAATTCAATTTCTTCAGATGAAAATATACAAACTTATACTTTAAATACAAACTTAAATATGACGAATAAACCTATAAATGAATCTTATAGCACTTTAAATAATTTTAATGAAAATTTTATTACTTCTCAAAATACTGGTGGGTCCATCTCAGATTCAATGCAGCAAGCTTTAGAAGATGAAAGTGATATTGAAGATGAACTACAAAATGCTGCAATACAACTAAAATTTTCAAAATTATCACTTGCTACAAACCAAAATTTTAACTCTCCTTTAAAATCATTTTCTCATTATCTATCAGCTCATAATAATTCATTACCATCAGAAAGCTCTTTGAGTTCACAAGAATCTCAAAATTTTAGTATATCCTCAACAAACCCCAAAATAAATTCAAATTTAAATACTCAAATGCTAGATTACCAACATATCAACCCATGCAATTCATCAAAAGATGTAAATATGACAGCTCAAAGCTTAACAAGTTCAGGAAATATATCTTCTATGGCAAAATATTCAAATGATTATCAAATACTCTCTTCTTCAATAGATGGTTCTATGTTTTCTCATAAAGATAATATTTCAGATATAGAAAGTGTCCCAGATGTAGATTATATCACTTCTACAATAAGACAAAGTACCAGGCTTGAGTTCAATGAAAAATTGCAGAATACTAATTTAAAATCCATTTCTAAAACTATAAAACGAAATTCAGATGCTCTTATCCCTGTAAGCTCGAACAAGTCTTTTAATCATGATATTATTGGTAAAGTATTAGAAAAAACTGAAATAGTAAAGCCTGTTATTGTTTCAAAACTCTCCTTTTTAATATCGCAAAAGCGCCAACAAGTAATGAATCCTTTAGAGAATTATGCTCCATATTCAGGCAAAGGAGAACAAAATCCCTTACGATTAAAAATATATAGACCTACTGGTGATCATCCTTCCGTACCATTTCATGCAATAATGCGTCGAGACGTTAGAATTGCAGAGGTAATAGGCTTTGCTTTATACACTTATTGGAAATCAAATCTCACTCCATCATTATTAGATGAAGAACAAGATATAAATAGATGGACATTACGAATCATAGAAGATGAGGGAGTACCTGATCCTGATTTCCCTGCTCTTGATAGAACTCGATTAATTTACACACTTGGTTTTGATGAGTTTGCTTTAGTGGAAGCAACAGAAGAACAGGCAATTGAAAATGAAAAAATAACTCCCGTTGCAAGGATTACAAAGAAGGAACAAAATTCAAGTTTTGATTCTCCGACTCTAGTAAATAGTTCTTCTTCTAGTAGCACTGGAAGTAGTGATTCCTCAATATTAAAAATTTATTTTGATTTTTTACATGATGCAAACACCTCTATAACAATGAGTTTTCCTAAATCAACTTATATTGCTGATATAATTAAGGTTGTATGTAGGAAAAAGGATTTAGATCCTTCTAGATTTTTATTACGAGTTTTGGACACACGGACAACTGTCCCTTTAGATAGGACAGTTAATTCACTAGGTATGCATTTAGAATTAGAGTTAGTAGCAAAAGGCTTAGCAGGTGATTTGGTAATGGCACCTCCTAATGATAATCCAGACGAGCCATTGTCATTAGAATTTATAGCACATGGGCATCATGGTCAACCAAGCATTAATATTTCTCGTACTAAAACGATCTCTCGAACGCAAGGCCGTCTTCAACCTAATAATAGGCAAATGCCTCCTTCTGTACCATCAGCTACATACATGAAATATCAGGTTTGGAGAAGACAACCTATGTCTTTTATAAGCAGACATGAAAGAATATTTGCAATTGATGGGGAATACATCCATATTATGCCGGCAGATGATAAAACTTTTTTTGATACCCCTAAAACGACATCTCTTCATATTAACATGCTTATTAGCTGTAAACAGTCTAGAAAAGTTCCTAGCCATTTCAAATTAATTGTTTTAAGATCAGACAGGGAGCCAAAGCGTTACGATTTTGATGCAGTTTCAGCTGCTGAATCTGCTGAAATTGTGCAGAATATTAGAAAATTAGCAGTATCTTATAGAATGGATCACAGGCGGTGATAAACTGTCAAAAAAAATAAAAATGAAAAAAGAAAACTTTACAAAGTGTGTTTTTATTTTGGATGGTTATAAAATGACTTGTTATTGAATTTACTATTTGGTATTGTCTGTTTTGATTATGTTTTTGTTATTATTATATATTATTATTATATATTATTATTATATATTATTATTATATATTATTATTATATATTATATTATTATATATTATTATTATTATATATTATTATTATTATATATTATTATTATTTATTATTTTTATTTATTATTATTATTTATTATTTGTTATTATTTATTTTGTGTATTTTTTATTTGTTCATTCTTATTGTTGGATATGGTCTGTGGCTTTTCATCCTACGGTGTATTTAGGTTTATTATTAACTATTTATTAGACTTTATTTATTAATTTAGAGTCTATTTAATTTTATAAGTTTTTTCGCATATTATATAGATTATAGAATTTGATTATACGGTGAATAAATTTGCACCTTTACGTTTTAAATATAGTTAATATAGAACAAAATAAATATACAGCGCAGTGCTATACTATATGATTATGTAATCATATAGTATAGAATATTACTCTCTAAAGTATTACTTAGAATAATTATTACCCTCTTGGGTAGTACACTTTTTGATTACCCTTCTGAAACTTAATCGCAAAAACTTTTAAAGATCAATTTTTAATATTATTATAAAACTGAAAAAAAAAAAAAAAAAAAAAAAATAAACGAAAAAGGAACCAAAACGAATTTTTAAATTTTTAAAGTTTTTTAAATTATTTACTAAAGTTAAAAAAATAAAATAAAATAAAATTCTAATACAAATGAATACTTGGGAAGACATAGTCTTCCATGGAGAGGAATTCCTTTCTAGTTTGTTAGTTAACAAGGGAATAATTAATAAATCAGATATTATTACTGGGGAACCATTTTTACTTAACAAAGATATTTTAGAAAAATTATCAATAATTTCATTGGACTCTTATGATATTATCAATGTTCTTTCAGAATTTTCTAATATTTTTATTGAGATTGTTTCTAGATGGCTCTTTTTATCCCCTTCCGAAGAGAATGTTTTAAAGATATTTTGGTCTTTTGGTAGTGTTTTACCTATAATTCCAGAACTTGAGTTTCTTGCACTTAAATGGTTAGAAATGAATAATATTTTTTCGTATATTGGAAAATTGAATTTAGATAAAAATATTGGAAATGGGGAAAGTAATGAAAAGCTCGTTTTTTATTTACTTACTATTTATAGGTTTCTGCATTATAAACCTCTAATGTTCAAATTTATTGTTGATGTTTCTGTTTTAAACGAAATTTTAAATTATAAAAATCCGGTTTTAAAAATTTTAACCATTGAAATATTAAGTATATACTTCAATTATTCAGAAGAATTAAAGTTAAATTTATTTCAAAAATATACGAATTCAATTAATGAACCGAGTATAGGATTATATTATGGAGAAAAAGTTGATTATTTTTTTATTGCTTTATTAGAGTCACAAAGATTATCTAAGTGGGATGAACAGTTAAAAAGGTCTAAAATTAAGTTTGATTTACAAGAAAATTTATATAAGTTAAATTCTATTGATCTTAGTCCTTATTCTGTTAATCTTGCAGGAATGATTGTTACAAAATTTACTCAAAATAGTTTTACAAAAAATGACTCACTTTTAATTGTCACTAAAACGTCAACAGAATCTATACATAATATTGCAACTAAAATTTTAACTAATAATGCCATAATGTTATTGGGTCCTTCCGGTTGCGGGAAATCATTTTATATAGATTATATAGCACAAAAATTAGGAAAAGGGAATGATATTATCAAAATTCATTTAGGTGAACAAACAGATGCAAAGATATTACTTGGAACTTACTCTACTGATGATACCCCTGGTTCAATTATTTGGAAACCTGGTGTTTTAACGCAAGCTGTTATAGAAGGTAAATGGGTTGTAGTAGAAGATATTGATAAGGCTCCTAGTGAAGTTATTTCAGTGCTTTTACCATTAATAGAAAAAAGACAAATATTAATACCTTCACAAGATTCAATAATTCATGCTCATAAAGAATTCAGACTTATTTCTACTATAAAAACTCCAGTTACTAAAGAAATTTTAGAAGCTCATCTATGGAATAAAGTGGCAGTTAGTATGCCAACAAATTTAGAACTTGAGATGATAATAAATTCTAAATTTCCAATTTTAGCAGAATATTCAAATTTATTAGTTTCGACTTTTTCATCTTTAAAAAATGAGTTTTCAAATGATACTAGATTTTTAAGTGCTAATAAAGTAAAACCTAGAGAAATAAGTATTTCTGACATGTTGAAATGGTGTAAGCGAATTTCAATTTCCACCTTTAAATGTAATGCAGGTAAAATTAGCATTGATTATGATAATTTTTTTTTAGAAGCCTTTGATTGCTTTATAGGAAGTTTACAATCTGATGTGTCTAAAGAAATTGCCTTAAAAAAATTAACCAAACTCTTGGATTTTCCTTTAAAAAGAGCAACTTTGCTACTGGAAAGAGTTCCGTCTTTACTTGTTCAAGATAATTTTCTTACAGTTGGAAGAGCTAAATTACATATAAAATCCATTTCTGTTATTAAAACAAAGTCAGTGTATGCAAATACTAGTCATTCATTAAGATTGTTAGAACAAATAAGTGTTGCCACTTCATTAAAAGAACCATTACTTTTAGTTGGGGAAACTGGTACTGGTAAGACAACTACAATTCAACACCTTGCTAAATTAACAAATAATAAGTTAGTGGTTATTAACGTATCTCAACAAATGGAATCAAGTGATTTGCTAGGTGGTTACAAGCCAATAGATGTAAAAACTTTAGCAATGCCTCTAATAGATGAGTTTTCTAGGCTTTTCGAATGCACTTTTTCTGCTAAGAAGAATGCTAGATTTTCTGCTGTATTAAATAGATGTATTGAAAAAGGACAATGGAGTGGAGTTATAAAAGCTTGGACTGAGGCATATAAAATGGCGGTAAATTATTTTAACAGAAATCGTGATGGTATAGAAGGTTCACCTCAAGATGTTAAACGTAGAAAGTTTTTTGAAATGGACACAAATCGTTTAGATGATTGGTGCCTCTTTATGAAACAAGTAGAAATTTTTGATAATCAACGTAAAGCCGTTGATAATTCTTTAATGTTTAAGTTTGTGGAAGGAGCACTTATAAGAGCAGTAAAGCGCGGCGATTGGGTGTTGTTAGATGAAGTAAATTTAGCATCCGCCGACACTATTGAAAGTATTGCTGAACTATTAAATTCTGAAAAAAAGCAAAATTTTACTGTTTCGGAAAAAGGTGACATGGAAGCAATTAAAGTTCATGAAAATTTTAGATTATTTGCTTGCATGAATCCAGCTACTGATATTGGAAAGCGTGACTTACCATCTGGAATAAGAATTAGATTTACTGAGTTGTTTGTAGAATCTCCTGATAAGTATTTTAAAGATTTATTGCATATTATTTCTCAATATATTGGTTCTTCTTCTTATTCTGATGAAAAAATCTGCCAAGATATAGCAGCTTTATACTTAGAAATCAAAGGGTTAACTGATAAAAATGAAATAGTTGATGGATCCAATAATAGCCCTTTATTTTCTATAAGATCTTTAACTAGAACGTTATCTTATTCTTTAAATTGTATGAAAATATATGGTTTACGGAGAGCTTTATATGAAGGATTTTGTGTTTTTTTTCTTTCATCTTTAGATGAAGCTTCTGAGATACGAGTTCATAAACTATTAGAATTACATATTTTAAATGGAGTTAAAAATCTTAAAGCTGTCTTAAAACATATCCCTACACCAAAGGGGGCGCACGAAAAATTTGTGCAGTTTGATTATCTATGGGTTAATAAAGGTGACTACCCTATTAAAGAACAAAAAGAATACATTCTTACTCCTAGCATAAAAAGGAATTTAATGAACATTATTCGTGCTGTGTTTGGTAAGAAATATCCCATTCTTATAGAAGGACCAACTTCAAGTGGAAAAACAAGTATGATAAATTATATTGCCCAGCGTTCAGGACACAAGTTTGTTAGGATTAATAATCATGAGCATACGGATTTGCAAGAATATATTGGTACATACATAGCAGATTCTAGTGGTAAATTGGTTTTCCAAGAAGGTGTATTGGTAGAAGCATTGAGAAATGGTTACTGGTTAGTTTTAGATGAATTGAATTTAGCTCCTACTGACGTTCTTGAAGCCCTTAATAGACTTCTTGACGACAACAGAGAACTTTTTATTCCAGAAACACAATCTACTATTAAACCACATCCTAATTTTATGTTGTTTGCTACGCAGAATCCTCCTGGATTATATGGAGGACGTAAGCTACTATCTAGAGCTTTTAGGAATCGTTTTTTAGAACTTCATTTTAGTGATATTCCAGAAGACGAATTAGAAGGAATTATTTGTGGGAGATGCCATATTCCTCCGTCATATGCCAGAAAAATTGTTGAAGTATATCAGAAGTTGGCTTCTATTCGACTGTCGTCAAGAGTATTTGAACAACGGAATAGTTTTGCAACTTTGCGGGACCTGTTTCGATGGGCTTTTAGAGATGCAATAGGATATGAGCAATTAGCGTTAAATGGTTATTTTTTGATTGCTGAAAGGGTTAGAAATTCTGCAGAAAAAGAAATAGTGAAAAATGTGCTTGAAGATGTAATGAGAGTCAAAATAGATTTAAATTCAGTTTATAATTCTATCGATTTTGCTGGCAAGGATCAATGTGTCGTTTGGACTAATTCTATGAAAAGATTGTATACTTTAGTTGCTGCAGCATTAAAAAATCATGAGCCTGTTTTATTAGTTGGTGAGACTGGATGTGGAAAAACTACTATTTGTCAATTTTTTTCTGAAGTATTAGGGAAAAAATTATATATTGTCAATGCTCATCAAAATACAGAAACAAGTGATTTAATTGGTTCTCAAAGACCCAATAGGAGTCGCTCCCAAGTGCAAAGTGAGTTACATCTTGTTTTGAAAAGTATATTTCCAAACGAGAATTTTATGAATTTAGATGATTCTTTAATCTTTTATGAAACAAACAGCAAATCAAAGTTAAATGTTGATGATATTAATAAAGTTGAAACTTTGAAGAAACACATGTTAAATTTCTTTGAATGGAGTGATGGCGCTCTTGTCCAGGCTATGCGTCATGGAGATTTATTTTTATTAGATGAAATAGCATTGGCTGAGGATTCTGTATTAGAACGTCTAAATTCAGTTTTAGAACCTGAGAGAACTATTCTACTTTCAGAAAAAGGTACTACAGATAATTATTTTACTGCTGCTAGTGGTTTTGAATTTTTTGCTACTATGAATCCTGGAGGAGATTTTGGAAAAAAAGAGCTTTCTCCGGCTTTGAGGAATAGATTTACTGAGATTTGGGTTCCATCTATGGACGATTTTGATGACATGCTTTCAATTATTACGTCCCGCTTGAAACCTAATGCGAAAGTTCTTTCAAAGCCCATTGCCCTTTTTTCTAAATGGTATGGGGATAAGTATGGGTATGGCAATATTTCTAGTGGCGTTATATCTTTAAGAGATATATTATCATGGGTTGAATTTATAAACTGTACTTATGAAAATACTAATCTTTCTACTGCTTTTGTTCAAGGTGCTGCAATGACATTTATTGACTCTCTTGGGACTAACAATACTGCATATTTAGCTGAATATAATAATAATTTACTTACTGCTAAGCATGAGTGTCTTGAAGTTCTTTCGCAAGTTTCTTCTTTTAATTCTGGTAGCAGCTATTTGGGTATACTTAATATCCAAATTACTAGTGATTTTATCTACGCTGGTCCATATAGATTAAAAAGATTTTTAAATGGCAACAACAGTTTCACAGAATTTAATTTAAATGCTCCTACTACAGCTTTAAATGCCGCTAAATTAATTAGAGCGTTGCAAGTACATAAGCCAGTTTTACTTGAAGGCAGTCCTGGTGTTGGTAAGACTAGTTTAATTTCTGCCCTGGCTGAAATAATAAATATCAGATTAACCAGAATTAATCTATCAGAACAGACAGATATTTCGGACTTGTTTGGCTCAGATGTCCCCACGGATGATGGAAATGTAGGTAACTTTGTTTGGAGAGATGCCCCTTTTTTACGTGCACTACAAAATGGTGAATGGGTTCTTTTAGATGAAATGAATTTAGCATCTCAATCAATTTTGGAAGGTCTTAATGCTTGCTTAGATCATCGTGGTGAAGTTTTTATACCTGAATTAGGAAAAAAATTTGTTGCTCATCCAAGCTTTACTATATTTGCAGCGCAAAATCCTCATTTTCAAGGTGGCGGAAGAAAAGGTTTACCAAAATCTTTTATAAATAGATTTTCGGTAGTTTATGTCGAGAGTCTTACGCGAGATGATTTACTTTCAATATCTTCTCATTTATATACGGAATTAGATCAGGAATTAATTGATAAGTTTATAGTATTTATTTCATCTTTGGATAAAGAATTAAATATAAAAAAATCTTTTGGACTTGATGGTGCTCCATGGGAATTTAATTTAAGAGATACTTTGAGATTACTTTCCTTGCATGATTCCAAATCTGACACATTAGCTTCTGGGTCTCCTGACGAGTATATTGATCTTGTAATTAAACAAAGATTTAGAAGTTTTGAGGATAAAAAAGAGGTAGACAAACTCTATGAAAAAGTATTCGGCAGTGCTCCAAGGAAACGAGAGTTGCCATACTTTATTGAACCAGGTTATATGCAAATTGGGCATACTTTATTGGAGCGAAGCTATTATCCTCAATATGATGTTGGTGACTTTCAAGAGCGTTTACTGCAGTCTGATTTACAATATTTGGAATCTATTTTGACTTGTGTATTAAATAACTGGCCTGTAATTCTTACAGGGTCAGCAATGTCTGGTAAAACTTCACTAATCAGGGTAGCGGCCAAACTAAATGGCGCGAAATTAATTGAATTCCCAATGAACAGTGATATTGATAGCATGGATTTAATCGGAGGATATGAGCAAACAAATATTAAACGTTTAAAGTCATCAATATTTTCAGATATTTTCAGTATATATCGAAAGATTTTAACGCTATACTACGAAAAAGTTATTCTGCTTGATAGTCAAACTTTATATAAAATTTCCCGTTTTTTTTTAATTATTAATACAAATCAGGATAAGCTAGATTTCAAATTATTATTTAAAGACTTATGTGAACTACAGCATAGTAAGAAGCTTAAAGGACATTTGAGCTTAAATTCTATTTTGGCTAGGTGTGAAGATGTTCTAGAAAAGCAGAATAGTAATAATATTGCAAAATTTAAATGGTTTGATGGTATATTAGTTCGTGCTATTGAGCAAGGAAGTTGGATAGTTTTAGATAATGCAAATCTTTGTAGTCCGTCGGTTCTGGATAGGCTAAACTCTTTATTGGAACCTAAAGGTGTTTTAATAATTAATGAATGTAGCCTAGAAGATGGAAGTCCTCGAATCATAATTCCCCATAAGAACTTTCGTCTTTTTATGACAATAAATCCTAAAAATGGCGAGTTAAGTCGTGCCATGCGAAACAGAGGAGTTGAAATTTATATTGAAAATATTTATAAACGGTTCACTTCTTTTGACTATAAACTTCTTAATTTATGGAAGGAAAATACTTGTTTTCATAAAACCTCTTTGGAGGATTCATTTAATCAACTCCTTTTATATGATAAATTAGATTCAAAAAAAGCATTTTCATTTATAAATTTTAATGAGTCCTTTTTAGTTCCGTATATTCTTATAAATGAATTACTGGATAATCAAAAACATTATGATGAGAGTACTTCTACTATGGCTTTAATAACTTTTATGCCTAGAAGCTGTAGGGGATTTTTGAACCGTTGCCAGAAACTTTGTTTTTCCAGTAAATTTTTTTCACATCCGGGACAATCTTTTATGGACAGATTTTTATATCAGCTGGAAGAGTTTTCAAAATGTGAATTGAATAGCTATGTGGAAAGACAAGCTTTACATTTAAATAATGTGAGTTTTTCGGATAGATTTTTAGATTCACAACCATATGTTTTTCCTTTAGTGAATACTTATTTATCCAAAAAAATATTTGAAACTGATATTCACACTATTTCAACCGTTTTTGATTTATTTGCTTTTGTTATAAATCTAAAATATGAAATTTTTCATAAAAATTTTAAACTCGTTTCCACAAAACTAAGAAACTGTGCTTATTTGAAAATGCTATTCAATGCGGAAAATGTACTAAGAAATTCACAGTATGTTAATATTTTTTTTAATTTTTTGAGCTTTGGAATTAAATTTATGGAAAAAGTCGTATTATCCGCGGTTTTTAATTTTAAACTCATTGACGTGTTAAAAGACTTTTTTTGGATTTTACATGATTTATATTTATATATTTTACTGGAGGATATTGAAGAAAGTCAGTTTTATGTATACATAAAACTTCTTAGGAAATGGGTTAAAAGTATGCCTGAAGAGATCTCTACTGAATCTGAATTTGTCAAGTTAAAAAGTGCAATTATTCCATCAGTTGGAGACTTGATGAACACAAGAGGACAGGCATTAGAATTATTATGGGAGAAATATCACCCTATCGTTTCAAAAAGTAAGCAATCGTATGAAAATAGTTTAAATTTTAATAAGGTTTTAAATTCTTTCGATCAAACTTTGGATAAATTTTCTCATATTTATATGGATGAAGTTATTAATATTCGGAAGTTTATAATTGATATGTATTATCCTTTCATTGAAGATGATTCAAATTCTGCATTTCCAATTTTGGAAAAAATAGAAACTTTGATATCTGATTTAAATTCTTCTATTAATCTTAATAGGTTTGAAAAACGACCATTGAGCGTATTAGCTAATATTATATATAAACGATTAATGTTAATTTATTCTAGCAGCATAAAATCACAGAAAAAAATCTATGATAACATTCTAAAACTATCATTTTATGCATCAAGAAGTAGTGTTGAATTGATCAATACTTTATCTCATAATTTAAACGCAGATATTTCTGATCCTATTTTTGGTGCTTTATTAGATGGTGATAATAGTAACAATGTATCTAACTTTTTATATGGTTCTATTATTGTTTCCATTTTAGATATTAAAAATGATATTTTTACTTCAAAGATTTCTTGTTTATCTGATAGCCACAAAACGTTAATTGACTTAAGTCAAATATTTAGTACTGATTTAAAATATCGCTTTTCTTTGAAGCATTATTTTATTTTTATTTTGATAAAAAAATACATTAAGTTATTAAGTTCTTTTGAGTTAAAAATAGAAGGAGCTGGTGAAAAAGTGGTGTTTGATAAACTTGACGCCAAGGCTGCAGTAGAACAAATCATATTTGTTTTTAAATCATCGACTGATGTTTTATTAAAAATGGCTTTTGAAACATACTTTAATCAATCAGTTGAAGCTATTTTAAAATCTATTGATTTTGCAGGAGTCTCTTATCATATTGGAGTGGCTTATACTTACTTTGCATTAGGGATGTTATGGCTTTATGTTCCAGATTGCCCTAATGATCCGGTCATAGTGCATTATGTTAATTTGTGGAGAGTCACTAAAGCCAATGAGTATTATGAAAAACTACTTGAAAAAGAAGAATCTCTTTTGTTTTTGACTTTTGGAGATAAAGAAATTCCTAGAATACAAAATATTAAATCTAAAATAGTTACTCCTCTAAATTGCATCTTGCCTGCCTATCGACCGTCTGGAGAACGAATGAAATCCTTCTTTGATTATATAAGTTCGAATTATGATACATTATTTAAGATATATCCGATTAAAGAATTATTAGATGGTTTAATAGCTAAGTCTCCTAAAGCTATCAATGCTGAACAACTTTTACAAGCAAATTGTTACTCGTTTGTTAATTCTTTAAAAAATAGTTTTCTATACTATAAGGATTTGAGTGAACCAATAATAGGATTTGTTCAAAATTTAAGATTGGGAATTGCAATTGTTAAATCTTACTCTTCTTGTTCTTTGAGAAATTCTACGAAGTTTAACTGGATATTCAGCCCTACATTTTTTATAAATTTATTATCATACAATAAAGAGGTTATTGATTTTGCTAAGTCTGAGCCTTCAAGCATTTCGAATAACATATTAATTCAGCATTTTAGAGGGTTATCATTAATATACAAGAATGATCATTCTAAAGTACCTATTAAGTTAATAGATGACACTTTGCAAGCTATATTTCAAAATTGGTCAGTGGAGCGCGCATTAGAAGAAAAAAAACGGCTGGATGAAAATTCGATATATAAATCACACGATTCAGAAGAAAGTTTAAGTGAAGATTTTAGACTGCTTTTCCCAGAATATGACCCGAATGATGAAACAAGTTCACAAGAATCTGATAGTAATTTTTTGCAAAATAAGTCTGAAAACTCGTCTATGTTCGTTTCTATGTTGAATGGAATATATTTTTCTGTTTTTGGAGTATCAGCAACTTTGAGTAATTACAAAGATTATTTAATTGAAGGCGTTGAGCTTTTAAACAAGATTAAAGATCGAGTTATATTTACTGATGAGAATTTTAATGAAATGTTTGGTTCATTGATGATATATTTAGCTTCACAGAAACAATTCTTATCAGAAAAGATTCAAAAAAGTAATAACTTTAATTTTTATAACGATTCAAATCATTTTGAATCTAATAAGGCTTTGGAAATTGTGGAAAAATTACAAAGTAATGTGAGGGCTCTTTTAGATAAATGGCCAGAAAATGAAATTCTTAAGAATATATTAAATTCTACTGAACAATTAAATTCGTACACTATGGATTTTCCTATGGCCAAGCTTTTAGCAAAAATTGAACAAATATATGGATTTGTTTATGAATGGGAAAGGAATACCGGTAAGGAATTTAAACTTAAGGAAAGGCTTGATGAGCTAACAGCATTAATAATAGATTGGCGTAAACTTGAGTTATCGACATGGCAAAACCTTTTTAATTTTGAACTAAAAAACATCAGACATTCTGCTGACAAATGGTGGTTTTATCTTTATGAGAACTTAATTTATAACCCTTTAAATATGATTGCGGAAGGGGAAGATATTTCTTCTATTTCTGTTACAATAATTTCTGTTTTGAATACATTTTTGAATACTTCTTGCATTGGAGATTATGAATTGAAGGTTATTATGGCTTTTTCTTTTGGAAATCATATTTTACACTATAGTAACGATAACGAAGCTTTGAAACGTTTTGGTTGTTCACTATTAGTTTTATGTGGATGCTATTATGTAAATCTAGACTTTGTTAGAAAAAGGATCCAACAAGAACGAGACAGTCTTGAAAAAGAAATTAATGAAATTATATTACTGGCAAGCTGGAAGGATGTTAATATAAATGCATTAAAAGAAAGTGCTAGAAGGTCGCATTTTAAATTATACAAAATTGTGAGGAAGTTTCGTACATTTTTGTTGCAAAAGATAGATCAAAATATTATATTTAACAACAATATAGCGGATATTCAAAAAATTCCATCTGAAAATTCCGATATATTAAGCATTTATGGTGACTTAAAAAATAGTTCTATATCATACAATTTACTAGACGCAAATTATAATAACTATTTTTTTAAGCGAAGCCAACGTTCTAACAGACTTTTGAATATCAGACACATATGTGAAACTATGAGCACTATAGTTGAAGAGTATGCTTCTATAGAAGTTATAGGATATGAACAATTTATTGCAGATCTTTTAATTTGCATGAATGAGTTGAAGAACAAAACTCCAAAATATTTGACTGAAGAAAATAAATCTTTAACACAAAATTTAAAAAGTCAAAAGAAAAAATTATTTAGTGATACACTTAAGTTTTTGAAATTCAGTGGGCTACGTTCAACCATAAGAGCTGATTTATTCAAGAGGCAATGTGATGTACAAACAATTATCAGTAATTCAATCATTTTAAATAAACATAATTCAACAGCATTTGATATTTATTTTTACAAAATTTTGATAATTTTACCGTTTGTTAGGTCTATATGTACTAGTACTCAAGAAGATATTTCTTTAGATGAAATTCAGCGTGCTTCTGGATTTGCAGAATGTTTTTTGTCGATACTTTTGTCACAAAGGGAATCTTTGTATAATATATTGTTTTACTTGGATAGTTTGGATGCTTTTAAAACTGTTTTTTCTGCACTTAGCACGGCTTCTAAAGATAATAAAATTGCTAATGTTCATAATAATGATCGCTTGGAATATCTAATTTCTTGGCTCCCGTTTTCTATTGAAATTTCTTTAGAGATGCTAAAATCATATTCTTATTTATCTCTTGATAAGCCTGAAAATATTGAATCTGAATTGAATAATTTTTTGGAAATTTTTACAGAATATCAGAACAAAAAGGAGTGTGTGAAAGGAAAAGAACTATTAACAGAAGATTTGTTAATGTGGCAAGATGATTTTTATGTGTCCCTTCAAAAGTTTGACTCTTTTATACATTCTGCTCTGATTATTGATAATGGTTATGAGACTTTATTTCATCATATAAATGAGTTACTCTTAGTTAATGATTTCTCAAATAAAACGCATGATTATAATGAGGATGTTTACGAATTAGATAATCTTTTCCAAAAAGTTTCAGACTCAATTTTAGTAATATTTCAGGAGATGAAAACTTTGGCCGAGGAGGATATAAGTGAAGACAATGAAAATTGGTTTATTTTTGAGCAAAAGAGGTACAGTAAATTATTCAATAAGTTGTATCTAGATAATATTTCTGGTTTTTTAAAACAAATTGTGAACACTTGTAGCAATGTTGATCCGGCTAATTCTGGTATTATTAGTAGTTTAGTATCTCTATTCAATCCTTTTCTGCAGGCATATTGTAACATAGTTGATATCACAAAAGGAATTTTGATAAAAAATTATTTATCAATATCTAAATCAATGTTTCAGTTTTTGAAAATATTATATAATTTAGGTAGCAATGGCTTTTGTGCTCCTAACGAAAGAGAAGAAGAAAAAGACGACAGTGTCATGACAGGAACAGGATTAGGTGATGGAGAGGGAATGGAAAGTGCAAGTAAAGATGTTGAACAAGATGAAGACTTAGATGATTATGCTAATGACGAAAAGAATAAAGAAAGTAAGGAAATAGAAGATGATTCTGATGCTGTTGATATTGAGGGTGATATGGAAGGTAATATTGATGAGCTTTCTGATCTTGAAAACAATCAAAATGAGAATGAGGAGGAAATCTTAGACGAGGAAGTGAATGATATAGACGAACTAGATCCAAACAAGGTGGATGAAAAAATGTGGCAAGATAAAGATGAAATTAATGAAGATAAAGATATTAAAGATACAGAAACAAATTTATCAGATAAAAGACAAGATAAAACGCAGGAAAACTTGGATGATATTGTAGCTGATGATGACGTTTCCGATGAGAACAACGAGAAAAAAGAACATGGTGACTTTGAAAGTTTAAATGAAGAAAAAGATAATGATAAAGTTGAAGACAATAATAATGACAATAATACTGACAATGAAAATGTTGAAGAATTAGATGATGAAATGATTGCTTCTGATGTGGAAGACTTTGAAGATGTAAATATGGAAAATGAAACCAAAAACGAATTTCCAGAGTCAGAACCGCTTGATTTACCGGATGATATTAATTTAGATGATTTACAGGATATGAAAAATAATTCAGATGATGAGAGAATTGATGAACCTAATGACCTTGATGAATTAAATGAAGATAATGATATGCCTCAGTTGGAATCAGAGCAAGATCAAGAGGATAGTGGTTTAAATGATGAGCTTGATAATTCTACGGAATTTCAAAAAGAAAATGAAGAGGCTAATGAATCTGATTCCGCTGTACCTGATGACGATCAATCTATGGGCAGTAATCAAGATAATGGTGAAAAAGAGTCAGTAGAAGAGGAAAGTTTACAGAGGGATAAGAATATTGATGATCAATTGGAGAATCAAACCCACTCAAATTTGGAAACGATGGATCAAATCGAAGAAATGAAACCGGAGAATATGATGGATAGTACTCAAGATTTTGACTCTATAGAAAATACAGTGGCAAACACAGCTTCTGAGAGTGGTGTCAAGAGTTCCGCGGAAATTTTCCAAGGTGAAAATACTTCAGAACAAACAAAAGCGGTAGATCTACCTTTGCAAGATAAGGAAAAACAAAACCATGAAGATAATTTAACGCAAGAAGAAGAGTTAAATAGCTTTACAAAAGACGAAACCATGGAATCTCTTCGGAAATTGGGTGATGCTTTGGATATGTTCCATAAAAATAAAAATATAATAGAAAATAATGAATTAATGAATGATTCTTCTGGCACAAATGATAAAGATGTTCAACATGTTGAGAACGAAGAAGAAGCATCGGACCAAGCATTAGGGGAAGCCCCTGAGGGTATGAAACAAAACGTTGATGAGTCAGTAGCAATAGAAGATGAGATTAATATAGATAATGATTCGAATGATATGAACCCTTTTGAGGACAAATTAGAAATGAATGTTCTTGGGGAAGATATTGCTATGCAAGACTTTAATAAGTTTGATAACCCTGCTTTTCCTTCTGATAATAAGGATTTGATAAGTCAAATTCATACTAAAGGAGCCGATGAAGATATAGCTAAAGAAGTAGAAGATAATCATGAGGAGGATTTGAATGTAATGGATAATGGAAATGGAGATTCGTCACCTTCTAGAAATCTTGAAGATTCGCGACGAATCTGGCAAGATCTTGAACGATCAACTAGTGTTTTATCTTCAAATCTAAGTGAACAACTTCGTCTAATTTTAGAGCCCACATTAGCTACTAAATTAAAAGGTAATTTCAGAACTGGTAAACGTTTGAACATGAAACAGATTATTCCCTATATTGCTAGTTCATATAAGAAAGATAAAATATGGTTAAAAAGAACCAAACCATCAAAAAGAGAGTATCAAATTTTAATCGCAATCGATGATTCCAAATCAATGGCTCAGCCTGGAACTGTAAAACTCGCATTTGAAACGATTTCACTTGTATCTAATGCACTTACGAAACTTGAATCTGGTCAACTTGGAATTATAAAATTTGGAAGAAATACAAAGTTAATTCATTCATTAAAAAGTCCGTTTTTGTCAAGCTCTGGTGCAAATGTTATTAGTAAATTTGGATTTGATCAAGATCAAACAGACGTTAATTGTTTAGTTCAAAAATCTATTTCCGTATTCCAAGACGCGAAAATGGATGCGAAGGAAGAATTATGTCGTCTTGAAATAATTATTTCAGACGGTATCTGTGAAAACCATAGTAATCTTGTCAGATTGGTAAGGGAAGCTAGGAAAGAGCAAATATTTTTTGTGTTTGTTATAATTGATGCGGTGAACAAGAATGGTTCTATTATTGATATGTCTACGGTTAAATATGAAACTGATTCAAATGGTAGTATGGTATTAAAGATGGAGAAATATCTTGAAAAGTTCCCTTTTGAATATTATGTAATTGTCAGAAATGTTGCGGATCTTCCAAATATATTATCTCAAATACTTCGTCAATTTTTCTCTGAATTATCTTCTAAAGATTGAATTAGTCTGATGGTTCAATTTTTTGTTTTTATATTCTGTAATTTAGTTCAATTCAATTTACTATGTTTTTTATTATTTTTTTATGCTTCGTATATGTATGTATGAATTATATTTTTTCTTTAAAAGTTGGTTTGTATATGTGATTTTTTTTTGGAATTGTTAAAGTAATGATTGTATTCATTATAAATGAATTTTAAACTAAATAAAAATTTTATAAAGATTAACTTTTTTGATCGTACTAGTATGATGATAATTTAGATGTAAAGAAAATCTATATGCACAAAACAAAAACAAAAAAAACAATAAAAAAAAAAAGATTTAAGTGCGTTTTTCATAGTATGTTTTAAGATTGTTTTTTTTCAGGATTTAATTTGTAATTAGGAACCAAGTATGTAAATTGATCACCTCCAAAATAATCTACAAATCTGAAAAAAGCGTTAAATTGTGCTTCTTCTTCTTCGGTATCATATACTTGTTTGTAGATATACTTCTCTTTAAAAATAGTTATATCATCAACTGGTCTTTCAAAATCTATAGGGTCATGTTCAAATGAAACTAGTCTTTTATTATATTCGTCATATAAAGGTCTTTCCAATAAAAGTCCTAAACTTGGAGCTTTTGGTATACTAATTTTCTTGCTTGAATAAGCATCATTTAAAACTGAAGAGGGACTACAATATCTAATCATTAATGCTACCAAGGAAACCATTTTACGTATTTGATGCAACATAAAAGATTGACCATTGAGTTTAATAGATAACCATTCAGTACCATTAATTATTAAAGGTTCAGATACAGTTATTGACCTAATTAAACGTTTAGCGCTAGGATCCTTATAATCTTTTCCCAATGTGAAATTATGAAAATTATGAGTTCCTTCATATAATTTAAAAAATTGTCTAATTTTAATTAATCTTTCGTTTGAAATACGATAAGATTTCCTATATTTAGATTCAATTTCCTTCATTAATTTAAAATTCTTTGTTTCTTCTTCATTCAATAATGCAACTTCAGATTTATCATCTTCTTGATCGTCCTCTATTTTAACTTGACGACTATGCATTTTATTTTCTATTTGCTGAATATTATTAAGTAAAATACCATGGGTTTTTAATTCATTAAAAATTAGATCCCAATAATTTTTATTTTCACTTTCCAAAATTTCTGAGTCAAATTTTTGATTTGAAGTTTTCATAATAGATGCCATATAAGTTGCAGGATTGGGAATAATGAAAGAATAAGATGGAATTAAATATTCATAAATTCTTCCATCGCAAACTTTTCTAGGATCAAAACTTTTATTAACTTTACTTATATTCCAAATTTGAATTGTTTCAGGAAGATTTTTATTAATTTCATTAATAATATTTGGATTCTCAATTATTAATTTCATAGTAAGAATGTTTCCTGCAGCATGAACACCTTTGTCGGTTCTAGCAGCTCTTTGTAAAGCGGATTTTCTCGGATCATCAGAATTTGCCTTTGACACTGCTCCTGCTTTACAAAGTGCATTAAAAACCTCTGATTCTATAGTTTTATGAGGTGGGTTGTACTGTAAACCATGAAATCCAGTCCCACAATATCCAAATAAAATTGCAACTTTTCTTTTAGGCTTTCGTTCTTCTTTCTGTTCTTCTGCTGGTGGTCCTGTACCACGACGCGATCTTTTAAATTTTATTTCATCTTCTTCATCTTTACAGCGTGATACTTCTATACTGAAAAAATGAATTAAAAGAAAGAAAAAAAAAAATTAATTAATTAATTAAAACACGTTAGTTCATTTTTAATTTAAAAATTTATTTAAACTAAATACAAATTTCATATATACATATGACATTATAAGCTTCAATAATAAAACATTTAACTTGCTTACTTTTCACGTTTTGATCGGTTCCCAAAAGATGAATTTCCATTTTCGATTTTTGCTTTAAGTTGTTCGTCAGAGTTTTTATCAATTGTATTCTTTTCTGCCACATTTTTTGTATCCATATAAGGCAGTGAATATATATCTAATTATATAAACTATGCTTTCTCCAATTTTAAAATCAATTAAAAATATAAATATGAGTAAATTTAACGTATAATTTTAAATAATTTTAAAAATAATTAATCTTTAATCTAATTATGCTGATAAATTTTTGGAGATCATTAAAAATTTAAAATATAAATTATGTTAAAATTTGTAGACCCGTATTTCTCAAAATAGTTTAGTTTAATAAGAAATTGCTTAAAAATACACTAAACCTATTCTAAATGATAAAAAAAAATTAAATTTTAATTTACCTCCTAAGCAGTACAGATCGCTACTAGAAATGATAAATCTATTAGCTATTTGCGTAGTACCGTAGTAGGTACAGAATCGAGACAGCGTCCAAATAGGGCAAGTAAATGTAAAATTTTAATAATTTGTTAGTCAGCATTATATTCCAAATAAGACAAGAGAAGTTTACTTGAGAATGTAATGTTTATCTAATAAATTTTAGAATATTATAAATAAAATATTTTAATAGTTTTTACACAGTTTTACAACGTCTAGAAAGTAGTTTCTATAATTCTACATAATTAATTTAATAATATTTATATTAATTATTATATGAATTCAATAGTTTACTACGTAAAAAAACATTATATACAAATCCATAACAACAAAGGTAAATAATTAAATTAGAGCTTCACAAACAAACATATAAGATAAAATAGCAATTAAGGAGGAAAACAAAGTGTATTAACTACATTTATTTAAAAAAAAAAGAAAAAATAATAATAATTTAACGAAAAAAATTAGTAATTTTACATTGATTAATATTCTCAGCTTTGCGACGTCTCTCAATTTCTTTAGAACGCTGAGCCAGTTCATCAACCAATGTAACAATTTCACTTGTTCCATTGTTCCCACTTACATCAGGAATGTGTTCCCGTATATAAGAGAAGGTCTTTATTTCATCTTGAATTAAATCAATAGCTGAAATATAATTTGTTGTTTCAGAAACAGCTTCAAATTCGTTTATTAACTCTTGAAGTGGCTCTGCGATTGACTCAATATTATTTGGTGATAATATATTTTCATTTTCTAAAATTTTTGCATGATAAAAACAAGATTTAATATCATTTGATGGGACTCGATCCCATGAAGAAATTAAAAAATCCATTGAAGTTCTTTGATCCAGCTTTATTTGTTCAATAGTTAGAATAAAAAAAAAAAAAAAAAAATAAAAAAAATAGATAGTAAAAAGCTTTATTTTTAAATAGAATTTGTAAGTTGAACACAATACTTTAAAATACGTACCTTGTATACATCATAGTTTGCTTCTGGGCATAATAATCGAACCGCTCTAGAATAATGTGCCTTATTATAAAAGGATTTGAATTGTGCAATTATTCCACAATCCAAGGGCTGAAAAATCGAAGTTGTATTGGGAGGCAAGTATAGTAAATCTATGTTAGTAACCTCACGCAGAGGTATATGAGCTGTGCAATTGTCAACTATAAGAATTACTTTTCTTGAAACATGTTTTGAAAAGACTTCAAGCCATTCGGTAAATAATTCTCTAATCATCCAAGCGTTTTTGTTACTAGAGTACCAAAATCCCAGCTGCTTACCTGTTTTTTTATTAAAGCATCTAGGCTTGTTCCATTTTCCAATAATAAATGGGTTTATTTTGTCTGAACCATTTGCATTAACTGCTAATGCAATGGTTAGTCTATCTTTTTTTTGTTTCTTTCCTAAATAGTAAAATTAGGAGTTATTTAATTTAAATTAAATATAAAAAGCATAAAATATGAACCTTCAATTTGAGAAGTAGTCATACTATACTTTGGGCTATTAATATAATATAGACCTGTTTCGTCCATATTATAAATATCGTTTAGACTATACTCAGATAGTCTTTCCTAAATAGACTCAATAGAGTTTTCAATTGCAGTTAGATCTGTAACTGAGATGTTTTTATGTTCACAATTTTTTACAAAGGCAAATATTGCCAGTTCAAGACTACTGTTTCTTACTTTAATTTCTTTTTTTCGTTTTTTATCTTTTTCTGGAATATTAATAAACTTTTCTTTTTCTTTTTCTTTTATTATTCTACTAATTGTAGTTCTATTGGGTTAAACATCTAACTTTAAAGTTTGTTTAACCCACTTTGTATTTGAGTTTGAGTCAAATCAGGCCTTTCACTAGCAAATAAAGCAATTTTTTGTGTTTGTTCGTATGTAAGCATTTTTACTAACAACTATATTTTTAAATAAGTATATATTAGTTTTGTAAATTTGTAATAATTCTAGTATTTATTTATTATTTATTTGTATTCTACTTCAAAATGTACTTCATATGTACCAATGCTTACTCAGCTTTACTATACAAATTACGTAATGAATTACGTGGGTAATACCCATTTTGCATACCTCTCTCAAAACGCACGCAAATCGTGTCCCCCGAGGGTGTGCATTTTGAGAGAGCTTACTGTTTATAAAAAATTAATATTTGTTGTAAATGCAGCGTTGTTAATGTGTAGGGTATCACACTTTACCCTGCTTAAAGAACAGGGTTAACATACTTTACCCTATTTGTTAAGTAGGGTTAGTGAAAACTTTTCATTATATAAAGATGATGCTACATAGTAATTTGTAAATTAAAAGCTATTAATTAAAATAAACCTAATTCTTCCATAAAAACTTAACAATATTCCTATTTAGATTTTATGTTGCTATAGTAACAGTACTTCCATTTCTAAATCTCTTGCCTTATTCGGACGGCGTTCCACTTCCCATAGCGTTCCGTTTCTGAGGTAGAGACGGTACTACCTATAATGGGCTTTAATACTGGCGAAAAAATATTTCGCCTCTTATACTCTCTGATGTTCCCAAGGTGTCCAATACAAGACCGTTTGTTTGGTTGCGACTTCTCTGGGCTTTAAATTATTATGTTTTACGTACATTTACTTGTTTTTATATTTATTCAAGTGTTTATATGATTTTTGACTACAATAAGTTTTTCTAAAAGACGTATTATTTTAGAAAAAAATTATTATACGTC
>JAJMCY010000036.1:34312-48055 GCA_030565755.1 Ascobotryozyma cognata
TTTTTTTTTTTTTTTTTTTTTTTTTTTTTTTTTTTTTTTTTTTTTTTTTTTTTTTTTTTTTTTTGAGTTTTTTATATAGTCTCTTTTTAATTAATATTAGCTTTTCAATTCAATTTAGTATTGTTAATATAATTGCTTTTTTTTAAAAAAAATTACACGAGTTAAAGAAATTATATTTAGACTAATTTCTTTGATTTTATTTTGTAATAATGTACTATGAGACTATACTAACGTCACTTGTAAACAAACTATGTTTAATCTATATACAAAAGTAGTTACTCTATATAAATATGTCGTTTGTTTCATTTTTTGTTCAAAAGGCGAGCGAGATGAGGCTCGCCTTTTGATAAAAACAAAAGAGCGCGACCCAATCATGACTCGAACGCCGACTTTTGTATTGGTCTTGATGACCAAAGTTGAAGTATAAATTAATAGAACAAAGCTTACTATTGATAGCCAATTTATTCAAGTTTATTTATATACTTTAATAATTATTAAAAATAGACAATGAGAAAATAGACATTAAAATGATTAAGTATACAAAAGTTACTATAAAAAGAATATATTAAATTTATTAATTATATAAATGTTATTACAAAAAATATGTAATTCAAAAAATTATGTATATCAAGATCATTTCAACTTTTTCCCATAAAGAAACCAAAGAGATATAGCTTCGCTATATCGCTGTTATAAAGTAAAACATTTATATTTGAATTAAATAGACAACGTAATTAGAATAAAAAATGAAAATATAATATTTAGAGTTTCGGAACCCGACATATACTATAGTATAAATATCGTAGATGATATACCAGATAATAAATATAGACAGACACTATTTGAACCTTCGAGGTTAATATAAACTTCCAAATCAAACGTATACTCTTTCTTTTCACATTTTACTGTAACTTTTAACATCCAAACTCAGTAAATCTAATTTAATAAAACTGTTGCACCATAAAAACTAAACAGCCCCATACTAATGTACAGAACCAAGGAACTTAATCATAAATTTAAAAGTAAATTACTTAATATCCAGAAAAAAGAAATTCAGGAAAACCTATAAAAACGCGAAAGAAAATGTTAACCATCTATAATAAAATATTTAGTAAACAAAAGAAAAAGCATAAACAACTTACAAAGTTTCCCCAGAAAAAATCTCTCACATGTTAATATTTTCAAAGTCTTCTTCGATTTATATTTAAACAAATAAAAATTATATATATAAGTAAAAAAGCTAAAATAAAAACGCGTTGAAAAACTATAAAAATACAATACATACAAATAAATGATTGAAAGTACATATTCATAACAACAGTTTCTATGACAGGAATGAGCGGTGGCAACATTCTTTGGGAAACTACCTTCTTGGAAATATACACTATTTACATATAAACTTGTATACAATTTAAATATAGTTTAATTAATAAATAAATGAAAATAAAATATAATATTTAATTCAATAAATTTTTACAAATTTTAAATTACTATATACATTAAATAGAATTATTCTTATAAATTTTTTTTTTTTTTTTTTTTTTTTCGTTTTTTCATTTTTTCATTTTTTATTTAATTATAATAACTACATATATATATTTAAATATAAATTTAAAAATGTTAAGATTAAATAATATAAAATTTTTTAAATGATATTAAATAAAATATAAATAATATAGATTATATAACGGTTAGAAAAACACAAAGAATTCAAAAGAATTGAATTAATTATGGTTAAGAATAAGTAATTATATCATATCAGTTTAATTATTTCACTATATTGAATGCCATATTATTTGCTAGGATATTTCCAATAGCATAACAACCGAAACTTCCCCAATAAACAATAAATACACTTTGTGGGCAAAAGACCACATGGTTACAAGAATATTGGAGAAGGGTTTTTCCAATATATTCCCCAGGGTAAGTAAATTACTAACATCATTTCTTTATTATTTATTTTTTGTATTAATTATATTTATTTGAGGATTTGTATTCTTTGTTATTTAATTTTATCTTAAACATATTATTTATTATACTTATTTATTTAAGGATCTACGCTTTACTATTCATTGTTTATTACAAATTATTGTTGTTTAATCTTTTACTTTTGAAACCCAGTGTTTTATAATAATTTCAATTGAGGATTATAGTGTAATTGAGGCATAATAGAATATTATAAATACTGGGCTTTTTTATCGTTTATATTAGATATAGAAAAATATATAGAGAAATATTTATATAATATTAATATATTCTTTTATCTTAACTACGTTTATATTGTCAATTTTGTTTACATACATAATACTAATACATATAAATAGTTAATTAACTTTGTGTAGTGATTACTAATTATCCTCACAACTTGCTACCCTTCCTAGAACTGAACTGAAGTAGTCTTAGGGTATTTTTACCGTAAATTTAGTATACACATACACTTGAGTAGAACAGCTAAATGACTCGAAATCTACATATATTATTTTATTAAGAAAAAGTTCTTACAAATTGTAATTACAATATCGAAAACAAAAAATATAAATACGAACTTTATTTTTCAACTTTACATTAAGACCATTTCTCAAAACTATTTTCGATTCTCAAGAGGTAAACCTTCTTCGTTTACATGGCGGATTCCAACTGCCGGTAAAATAGTTGAGCAAGCACCATAAAGAGTCAGCTATATTTCCTGTGGAACTTATGGACACAATCGTAATACTTTCTTTCAATAATAATTAAGAGGTCATATTTACATAGTATATTTTTTCCTGACTTGAATGGGTAAAAAATTACAAATTAAGATATTATAAAACTGTAAATTAATTAAGTATATATAATCTTACGAACTAAAATTTAAATTGGTTACCATTTCTATAAATAATTACTATATACAATAAGTGATCCATTTTCGGATTATGTAAAACCTTAGGGGGATTTAGATGGAGTAAAGGAGGGAGTATATACCAATTCCCTTAAATTAAATGTCTGAATCACACATATCGGTTTACTTTTATACATAAGTATCTTAATGTAATCTGGATACAGTTAAATAGTACTAAATAATAAATAATCCATTTATAGACTGAAACAAGACATACACATTTCCAAATCCTAGTATATAAACATAGGTTGACGGGTTCTCGATGCCCATTCATGTTGTGCCAAACCCCAACCTTGCTTTTTCAACTTTTTTTTTTTGGTTTTTTTTTTTTTTTTTATAGGATAATGTATTTGTCTTAACTAATTTTTGAAAATTAGTCATTACTTAGTTGTTTTTGCATTACTAGTAATAAATAACTTTGTTTTGCTAAACAATAAAATTGACTTTTAAATATTCTTTGAGTTTTTTTTTTTATATTTAATATGAAAGGTTTTTTTAAAAAATTACGCTTTTGTGAAGGTATAAAAAAAGATATAAAAAATCGGCTTCCTTACTATTGGTCAGATTGGAAAGATGGCTATGATTATCGAGTAATTCCTGCTACTATATTTACATTTTTTACAAATGTTTTACCAGCATTAGCATTTTCTTTAGATTTATACGATAGAACAGAACATGCATTTGGTGTAAATGAAGTATTATTATCATCAGGTATTGCAGCCGTAATATTTTCATTTTTGGCTGGTCAGCCTTTATGCATAGTTGGTGTTACTGGCCCAATTTCAGTTTTTAATTATACTGTATATAAAATAATTACTCCAAGGGATATTCCCTTTTATCCTTTTATGGCATGGATTTGCATATGGTCTATGCTTATGCATTTTACTATTTCTATTTTTAATGGTGTATACGTTTTAAAATATATTACTAGGTTTTCATGTGACGTATTTGGTTTTTATAACGCAATTTTATATATTCAAAAAGGTATTCAAATTATTACTTCCCAGTTTAATAAAGGTGCAACTCAACCAGAAGGGTTTATTTCAGTTATCACTGCCATTTTAGTTGGCTCCGTGGGATTTACTGGTACTTTAATTGGCGAGAATTCACCTCTTTTAACTAGGCATGCAAGAAGATTTATTTTAGATTATTCAACACCTCTATCGATCGTTTTCTTCTCTGGATTTGTTCATATTGGTATGATGCGTAATTTTCATTTAACTACTTTACCGGTAACTAAATCTTTCTTTCCAACTTTATATACTCAAATAAAGAATCCACTAGAATGGCACCATAAATATCATAGAAGTGCAGTTTGGTTTGTAAGATTTTGGGAAATTAAAATTGCTTACGTCTTTTTAGCTATTCCTTTTGCCATATTATTAACGATTCTCTTTTATTTTGATCACAATGTATCTTCCCTAATTGCTCAAGATTCTCATTTTAAACTTAAAAAACCAGCTTCATTTCATTGGGACTTTTTCGTTCTAGGGATAACAACTGGAATATCCGGAGTTTTAGGTATTCCAGCTCCTAATGGTCTTATACCGCAAGCACCTCTTCATACAGAATCATTAGTAACGACTAAAATTATTAAGAAAGCATTATTGTCTTTTCCATCACCTTCTTTAGTATCCAACACTTTAAACTCAAAACACCCTGCACACTCCCGAAATTCATCACCTCTATATAATCGTAAAGACTCATTTTCTTCCATTAAGTCTGCTCCACTTCCTTCGAGTATAGAAAAAGTTATTCCATCTGATAATAATTTTCAAAATACTTTACCGTTATTAAAATACGATGGAATTGTGAATGAAAGGGCTGAAATTTTTAATAATTTGTCAGCAGTAAAAAAATCAACGCATGGTTCTTATGAAAAAGGTTATGGTTTGAAGCAAAATTCATTGGCTGACAAAAATTATTACGATAACTCAAATACACTCTCTTTAAAGGTTGAACAAAAAAGTAGAAATGAATCTTTGAATGAAGAAGAACCACTACCTAACATTCCAAGCTTTAATACAACTATAATTACTGGGGTTGTGGAACAAAGAGTATCCAATCTTGCTCAAGGATTGTTAACATTTGGTTGTATGACACATCCGCTTCTTGTTGTTATAGGAGTAATTCCTCAGGCAGTTATTAGTGGTTTATTTTGGAGTATGGCTAGTAAAACGTTAAAGGGTAACGGGGTTGTTGCCAAGTTATGGATGTTAGCTAGTGACCCGGCTTTAAAACCTTTAGATCATCCATTAAATAAAGTTCCGTGGAGAACGCAGTTGGTTTTTATTCTTTTAGAATTAGTTAGTTTCGCTGCTACATTTGCAATAACATGTACAATTGCTGCTATCGGCTTCCCAATAATATTATTAGGTTTTGCTGCTATGGCTGCATTTTTATTTCCTATATGGTTTAAACCAGAGTTTTTAAAATTGTTAGATGGTTTAACCGCAAGTGAATTTACTATGAATAGTGTTTTAATGCTTCCCTACAGACTTGCTTTTGATGAAGAATCTGTAAAGGGAGAATTGGGGTAAAAATATAATTTATACCGGTAACTTGCTTTTTTATTGTTAACTTTATGGTGTTCATGGTTGTTATTTATTGTTATTATTATTATTATTATATTATTAATTACTTATGCTTTTTTATATGGCTTTTTTTTTTTTCTTATTTTCAGTTCTAGAAAACTTGTATGAATTTTAGATTTTCAATATACTCTATATTACTCTTAATACTTTTTAAGTACCAAATCAAATGAAAAAATGAAATAGAATAATCACGCAATTAACTTAACTTAATTATACTATATACATTTTACTTTAACTTTTTTATACTAAGGAGCAAATAAAAAACTAAAAGCAAATTTAGTCGCTTATTAATTATGTTTTATATAACTAACTGAAATCCAATTTTCTTAAAACAACTCGCTCTCGTTAAAGAAAATTTGTTTAGTAAAGATAATTTTTACATTATACCGTATTAGGTACAGAATTGAGACAGGGACAGAATCGAGACAGCGTCCAAATAAGGCAAGTAAATGTAAATTTAATAATCTGCTAGTCAGCATTCCATTCCAAATAAGGCAAGAGAATTTAAGTCACGTGCGTGCATTCCATAATATTTTTAATTGAAAAAGTTAAGCATTATAGGTAGGGTATAGCGTTTAAACATAAGTATTAAATAAAGAAAAATAAAAAAAAATAAAAAAAAATAAACCATTTATAAAGTAAATTCATTTGAATATTTGGGACACAAATTTAGTAAAATAAAATTCATTAATCAATAATACGCTTAAATAATATTATTTTATAAAATAATAAATTTTTCAGATAATTTTTTTTTTTTAATTATTAATTACTAATTATCAAAATGAAGAAACAACATAGTACAAGAAAAATATGTTTAATAAATAAAAACTCAAATGGAATTTCAAAATCTTCAATAAGACGTAGAAAAAGACATGCTAGAGATTCACTTCAATTGTCATCTCTTCAAGAAGCACTTAATTCTACAGGATTATTAAATGAAAATTTAAAAAATGAAAACAAATTTAAAATTGAAATTAATAAAAATAATCCATTTAAACCGAAAAAATCAAAGGCTATTTATAATGAGGAGAGTAATCGATTTCATGCTATTTTGAATGCTCCAGAATATAAATCTAATCCTTTAAATGCTATTCAAAATGCAGTTAAGCAACATTTAAAACTTTCAAATTCAGAATAGACTCCTTGATTATTTATTGTTACTTTATTGTAAATAAAATTATTATTTATTACTGTAAACGAATGAATTATATATATTTGTAAATAGATTTTTATTTAATACCAATATGCACAATTTGAAGTTTTTTTTTTTTTTTTTTTTTTCAGTTATTTTTAAATACTTCTAATTATTCTCAAAATATTTCTTATAACTTGGCAGTTGCATTGTCTAAATAATCTGGTAAACCCTCGGCTGGCTTATTTGCATATAATATTTCATATACAGAAATAAGTAAAGGAAAGTTTGACAAATATTTACCATTTTCAGTAAATTTTAAAAACGAATAAACTTCTTCAGCAGTACAAATACCTTGTGCTTTCATTCCATTTAACTCTTTTTCCTCAACTTGTTCAATAGTTGTTCCCTTTGGATATTTCCCACTAACAAATGCTTTACCAACACGAGCATTTCTACCACCCATACAACTTGTGATTAAATCAGCTACACCACATGATTCCTTTAAAAAAGTATCAGATTGTACATTACGCCCAGGGAAAAATAAACTTCCAAATTCCACCATTTCTAATAAACCTCTACGCATTATAGCAGATTTTGCATTATTACCCCAACCCAATCCATCGGCAAAGCCTGATGCAAGGGCAATAACATTTTTTAAAGCACCACCTAATGATGTACCAACAACATCAGCAACTGCTGAAACATGAAAGTATGGTCTATGAAATAATCTTCTCCAAATTTCAAGAATATCTTTATCAGTTTCATTATTTATTTTTAAATTTTCACTTAATGGTGGGAATGCAATTGTAGTTTCCGAATATAAATTTTTTGCAATTTCAGGTGCTAAATTAGCACCTGAAAGTACGCCACAAGGTATATTTAATTGTGAGGATATATAATCACAAGCAAGAAACATTTTATTATTTGTAATTTCAAGTCCTTTAATGCATGAAAGTGCTAATATACGTTTTTTATTTATATTTGCTTCTTCAGCAATACTTAAAAGTTGTTTAGATATGTTTGGAAGAAACTGATGAGGAAGATTAAAAACCCATAAATCTGTATCATTAACAGCATCATTTAACAGTGGCACAGCAATAAGATTTGATGGTAATTTAATATCAGGTAAATATTTAACATTTTCATGATACTTATTAATAATTTCAGTGAGATTCATTTCAATTTTCGATTTTTTAACAACTTTTTTTTCTGAATCTAAATCTGATCTAATAAATTTATTTGGTAATTCAACTTTCTCTTCATAAACCCACATCTTAACTATGGGGTTAAACATTTCTGGATGCTCTGATACATTTTCAGCCGCAATTTTTGCAATCACTGATCCCCAGTTTCCGGATCCAATTACGCATACTTTATAACCCATTTTTATATTGTTCATTAATTAAAGATTTTTTATTAGTATATTATATGTAAATATTAAATTATTTGATAATATCTTTAATATTAAATATTCTAGACTTAATTTTTTTTTGAATAAGTTACTGTAACTTATTTTTTTTTTATTTAAAAAAAAAAATAATTAAATATATTATGTAATAATAACGTATTTTTGCATAGTAAATACGAGCGTTTAACTATTATCTACAGTAAAACCTCTATAAGTACATACCAAATCTTTTTCCATGAAGGGTGTGTCACTTATTGAGAGATGTGTATTATAAAGGGAATTGATATCTACACCCCCTCCTTTACCCCCTCGAGTTCTCCCGTAAGGGTTTTACATAAGCAAATATTTTATCTACCTACCGTATATAGTAACTATTTATAGAAGTAGTAATCAATTAAAAGTTAATTAAAATTTAGTTAAAATTTAATTAAAAAAATTTAATTTACAGCTTTACAGTATCTAAATTGGTAATTTTTTACGCTTTTTTAAAACTTAAATACAAGTGATTAATTTCATTTTCATCATTTGTATCTATTTTTGAATTTCATTTATTATTTATTATTTCGTAGATTATCAAATAAATATTATATCTCAGTTTTCCCATTTAATTATATACGTCTTGATTTTTGTCTATAGTTGTAGATAGTTCTTGGAGCCAATGGCCTATCAGGAAATTCTTTTTGTAGATTCGTAGTAATTTGACGTGAGTTACAGCCAGCGTCAGTAAGATCATCAATGATCTTTTTTGTACTGTCACTTAATTATTGTTGCGGAGGAAATGGTAAAATATTGATATGTTATAAGCAATTTAGCAAGCATACTTGTGTATTTTAATGTGTATTATTATCTACGAGAGAATTGGATACAGTAGCAAAAGTAAAAAAATTGTTGTTAATAATATTATAAACAGGAGGAGTAATAGAAGAGTTAGAATCAACAATATTAGAACAGATCGTAGTAGTATTCGAATTGGGAGGAATATTACCAGAATTAGAGCTGATCATGTTTTCAAATCCGGTTATGTTGTTAAAGTTAAAATTAAATTAATAATAAAATGAATAAGTAAATAATTAAATTTGTATTTTTTTAAACTTTTGTTAAAATTTATTTGGAAATTAAATTAAAAATTGTTGCTATGATTTTATAAACTCTCAATAAAGATTTAAAAGCAATATTCAGCTAATTTTGTTAAAAAATATGCAATTTTACTATGCTTTAGGATAAAAGCACAATATTTTGTACGATGAAGCTCTTTTAAAACATTAGGTTGTTTCTTCTCAATTTTTACATAATATTGCAAAAGAAAAAGCAGTTTGAATTAATTAAGTATAATTTACGAACTATTTTTCAATTAACTTTTAAATGATTACTACTTGTATAAATAATTATTATATATGTTAAGTGATTTATATCTTCGCTTACGTAAACCCTTACTGGGGACCTAGAGGGGATAAAGGGGAGCGTAGATATCAATTCCCTATATATATTACTCACGTGACCATATATTGATTAATTGGCATGGCAATTTTCACTAAACTTTTCGTAAAACATCATAATAATAAATAAACAGGAATTGTAGACAAGATAGTAATTTGGATAATAAAGTATAATTGCAAACTTTTTTTGAAATAAGTAAGTAGATAAAACATAGTTTAAATTAGTTGTTTACAAGGTATATTAATTTTATATTTATGTCAATTTTTTATAAAAAAGGTATTTAATTAGTTTACAAATAGATTAGATTATTGTATGCTATAATACATGCTGATAGTACAGGCTAGTTTTCTTTTTCTTATATCTTTTAGGGTAATGTAGAATTGTATTAGTCATAATATAGTACTAATCTAGAACAAATTACGTAAATACTCAAAAGACTCCCCTAGTAACTCGGGATTGAACACTTTTTCAAAGTGGTATGCGCTTATAGAGGTTTGACTTTACTAGTATAAGAAAATGGCAATCTAGCATTCGATTTAATTACGATTTATTTCATTTTTTATAGTAGTCTTGGTTTAACTAAAGAGTGAAGATCTTAATAAATGAAATAAAATTATTGCTAGTTTGAATTGTTTTATTTCTTATTTTTAATATAAATTATTGAGTTGTTTTTTTAACTATAGTCTATAGACTACTTTTATATGTGTGTTTGTAAAATCATTAACGTATTTAACTATATTGTAGTAAATAATTGTAAGTTTTCATTTACCATAAAGTTTTTATTTATGCTATACATTTCAGGGATAGTTTTA
This sequence comes from Ascobotryozyma cognata, assembly GCA_030565755.1. Lineage (NCBI taxonomy): Eukaryota > Fungi > Ascomycota > Trigonopsidomycetes > Trigonopsidales > Trigonopsidaceae > Ascobotryozyma > Ascobotryozyma cognata. Next base: position 44,577 of record JAJMCY010000036.1, read on the forward strand.
GTTTGAAACTTTCGTTTTATTATAAACGCATTAACAGTTAGAATTTCTTCTGCAAGATTTAATTATTAAAATAGTAAGTTGTAAACATATTGTTTGTTGTATGTCATATAAGCTAACATATAATTATTTGAACGGTATTAGTGTGGTGTGCTAAAATTTAATTTTGTTCTAGATTATACATATAGTGTGCATCAGGGATTAAGGTGGTTCATTAGTTAATAGTTGTAGACCATTATACTAATAGGATAAAGAACTTGTTATATTAGAACTCTGTCTAATAAATAGGTATATGTTATTTACTGATAATACCACTAAATAATTAGATAAATTGGAATATTAGTCTATTATATAATATATGAGTTAATGGTTTATTCTTTGCTTTTTAGTGAAATATTTAAACTGTATGAGTTGCACTATTTTTTGTTACCAAAAACTTTCAATAATTTATTGTATTATATGACCGTATACTTTTATTACTCATCTATAAGTTACACGTTATCATGGTTTCTGGGTTATTTATAGCTTATAAATATATATGAAAGAATGTTCTTTTTTTTTTTTTTTTTTTTTGTTTGAAAGGAAGGCCCAACTGCTTGATTTCTTTTTTATATATAAAGATGAATTATTTCTAGTCTTTTTTATATTTTAAATGCTATATTTTACTCTATTAATCTATTTGTCAGGAAAACAAACATTCTTATTAAATATTTATATTGAAATATAATTAATAAACCAAATACCAATAAACTTTTATATATATTTATTTATTTATTTATTTATTTATTTATTTATTTATTTATTTATTTATTTATTTATTTATTTATTTATTTATTTATTTATTGTTTATATTTTTGTGTTCATTATTCATAAAAGTAAGTATTCCTTAATTCATTATACTATTATTTTACCAAAGTTATTATTTAAAAGAATCATACTATTTAAATTTTGCTATGCTACTTTCATGCGTTCTGTTTTGTTTGTTAGTAAATACTATATATGCATAAAATAAATAGTACTCACGTTAAAAGGAATTAAATTTTTGATAGCTCATGCACTGATACAATTACATATTACTAAGTTTATTAATACAAATGATTATACAGTTAAAGAATTGTGTAGTCTACTTTCTGTATCGTTGGTAGCTCAATTTGTTCAAGTTTCGATAGTATATTCAACCGGATACTACACTGAGCTTTAATTATCAAGTTGAATTTACTCATGTTACAAATTTCCCAGCTACAATTACGGTGAATCAATTTCCTACTACTTTATACTATGAATATAATTTGGATGCTACTATATTTTCAACAGATTTAAATGGCGCTTCATATACATACGGTTGAAATTCTTCTAAGAATGTAAATGATCAAACTTCTAATAGTAATTTACATAAAATTACTTATGTGACGAAAACGATATATAACACTTTTGTATCAGGTTCAAATATTAATATTGTAGAATATTCGATACAGCGTTCGCTTATTACTGTGAAATACAGTATCACAGCTGGGTCTTTTGGTCTAGTCAATGGATCTGACAACCAATTCTCTGTTTTAGATTGCGAAATAATAATTACAAAGAGCACTACACAAATGGCGCAAGTTAGAAACACAAATGGCGGCATAAATATAGAAATTGTGTTCCTATTGTTCATACCTTTACGTCCGAAACGCCTATACACTATGATAATCCACCAGCTATTCATACTCAAGCCGAATTTCAGCAGTCGCATGAATTTTTGATATGTGTAACTAATAAAATTATACGTACTATTACTGTGATGGGTCAAGAAGTTTTTACAACTTCATATAAATTTTTGCAAAAGAAGCTACTGTTGCCACTACTAAAATATTAAATAGTTTTTTGTTGTATATAACTACCGCTACTTTTTATGAAGCCAGTTCATTTACTACTCATACTACAACATCAACTACCATTTCAATTCTAACCATAAAAACAATTACTTCATCTGGCACCAATTTTGGCACAGCCATTGTAATAGTTCCACCTAGTTATATAACTACCATATCAGCTACTACTATTTCCGTATCAACTACAGTAACAATTATTCCTTCTGGAACTAATCTTGGTAGTGTTATTATTATAGTGCCGCCTTATTATGCAGTGACTAGAACTACTACAGTTAGCACTATTTCAATTTGTACTACCACTACAGTTATGATTGGAGTTCCACCAAGTCATGACCAACAACGTCGTACAGTTATGAATATACTACTTTAACTACTCCTGTTGGAATCATATGAGAAACAGTTGCAATACCCCCGCTGCTTCATCTACAACTACTTCGATGGATACTTTCTTGGGTTTGTTTCTATCACTGTATACTACCTCAAATAGTGTTACAAATATAATTATTTTTCTAGTAAGACAAACTGTTGCCACTAGTTCTTGTTTTCAAGGAATACCAGTGTTTGTTACTTTTACTGTAACGACTAAAGCTGCTCATACAGATTTGATTCAAATACCTGTTAAAACTCATACTACTACTATGACTGCTATATATGGAGCTATAAGACGCACTTTTTCTTTATAACCTTTTATGATTCGGCTTGCGGGCAAATACTTGATATTATTAGGTTTTATCCCTCTTCTTATATCAGTGGATGTACAAAAAGTGGCCGTGTATATTATAAAGGCTTTAATGTTTCGTTGTACTGAATTTGTCTTAGCATTTTATTCGACTTGCCCTATAGGTGGCTCTTATGTTGTACAGTATTGATCACAAGCTGTACTTTCAAGAGCTACAAACCGGGTATCTTTGTGTATTTCTGATAATACACTATTAACATGTATAGTTTCTTTATATGCTATGAGTATTTGAGCTGATAATTTTACGATAGTACATACTAGATATTTTAGTATACCACAAACTGTTGTATATAATTTTAATTTAAAATTAAATAATTTGTTAGAATGTTATGTTGATCCAAATGGGTAAAATTGTTGCCAACCTGCTCCTGTTACTGTAATTACTCAGAATTTGTATGTTCAGAGTGGTAATTAAAATTATATAAATAGATATTATGCATTCACGTTAAGGTTTCTTTAATTACGATTAGGTCTGTCTTGACCAACTACGATGGGCCTTATCTAATCGATATAAGTTTCTTGTTTTAATGGTACAACTTTTTATCCATTTGTAAATGATCTCAGTTCCAGATTTTCGGGTTGTTTGTTAAATTGCTTTTATCTAAACGATAATTACTTTTATTTATTTTATAATTATATACTTTATTTATCTATATTACGAATATAGAAATAATTACTTGATAGCGTTTTGGGATTTGGTTTTTTTACAAAGGAATTATTCTTTTTTATATTTTATTTGAGTTTCCGTTGACAATATATTAGCTTAATTGATAAAATTATAGTCTGCTAACAACTTTTTCCATTTGTTTAATTTAATCTAATTTTTTTTTTTTTTTTTTCTATTTTATCTATTGCTTATAATTGGAAAA
>JAJMCY010000037.1:0-47396 GCA_030565755.1 Ascobotryozyma cognata
TATATAATATAATAATAATAATATAATAATAATATAATAATAATATAATAATATAATATAATAATAAATAATAATATAATAATAATATAATAATAAATAATAATATAATATAATAATAAATAATAATATAATAATAAATAATAATATAATATAATAATAAATAATAATATAATATAATAATAAATAATAACAATGGCTAGCTCCTTATTCAACTTGTCCAAAGAGACAAATCATAGAAACAAATCTCAACGTACAACCCTATCTAAATTAATACCCAATTCCCAATTAGGAGTTATTATATGCATGTATTTTGTAGGTATTACAAACTGTGGTACTATGGGTTTTGATACAATGATGATGAGTGGTTTAAATACTTTACCACAATATAGGGAATATTTTAGTCTTAGCGCTGCTACTTTAGGTTTAAATACAGCCTCAATTTGGATTGGTTCAGTTTTATCATGCTTTTTAATGCAACCATTATCTGATAGATTAGGAAGAAAACTTAGTATTTTTATTTCTGCAATTATATGTATCGTTGGTATAATTATACAATCTGCTGCTGTTCATATTGCAATGTTTGTAATTGGTAGAATTATCGTTGGTTTTGGCACAGAATTAGCTTCAAGTCCTGCTCCTACTCTTGTTTCAGAAATTGTACCTGCAAGATATCGTGGTTCAATTTTAGGTTTTTACTTTTGTGCTTTTAATATTGGTGCTTTAATCGCTTCTGGTATTGCTTATGGTACAAGAAATGTTGAAACAACTTGGTCATGGAGAATTCCTTCAATTATTCAAGCTTTTTTCTCTATAATGTGTATTATTATGTTACCTTTTTGTCCAGAATCTCCGAGATGGCTTATTTCAAAAGGAAGAATTGAAGAAGCAAAAGAAATTATTGAAATCGCTGAAAATGTTGATTCACAAAGTGCTGATGATTTCGTTTTAAATATTCAAAAAAATATCGCTCTTGAAGTAGCTGCTTATAAATCTACTAATCCATGGAAAATCCTTCTCTGGAAACCATCTCGTGCAAATCTTCGTAGAATGCTTATTGTACTTTCATTAGCTTGTATCTCTGAACTTGGTGGTTCGCAAGTTTCTTCATTCTATTTAACTATTATTCTTAAACAAGCTGGTGTTTCTGATACAAAAAAACAACTTGAAGTTGGAATTGTTCGTACTGCTTGGGTACTTTTCAATTCATATCTTGGTTCACTTTTTATTGATAGATTAGGTCGTAAAATTCAAGCATTCATATCCGTTTCTGGAATGATTGTTTCTTTTTTTATCCTTGGTGGTTTAATTAAAAAATACGGTTCTCAAGAAGCTTCAACGTCTGGTCATTATGGTTCAATTGCAATGATGTTTATATTTTCTGGTTTTTATGGTTTTACTTTTGCTCCTATGAATTGTTTATATCCACCAGAACTTTATCCTTATACAACAAGATCTGCTGGTACTACTTTATTTAAATTTTTTAATGCTAGTTCTGGTTTACTTACTTCTTTTGTATTACCTATTGGTATGACAAATATTGGTTGGAAATTTTATATGGTTAATGCTGGTTATGATATTATTTTCCTTCCAATGATTGTTTATGTTTGGGTTGAAACTAAAGGACGTACTCTTGAATCTATTGCTGAATCTTTTGGTGATATTCCTTCAGAGTTTGATGAAAAAGCTGAACAGCTTCAGATTACACAATCAAAGATTTCTTTTTCTAGTGGCAATGAAGATATCGAATCCACTTCTCATTCTGAATCTTCTCTTGGAATAGAAAAAGTAAATGTTGTTGGAAAAATGTAAACTGAAGTTGGTTTGTTTGGAACTGGATAATTCGTCAGTTTTAGTTATTTGATTGTTTTGGTTGTTTTAGTTATTTTTTTTCTGTTTTGTTATTTTTAGTTGTTTGTTTTTGTTTTTTTATTATCTATTTCTCTGTTTTTTCTTTTCTTTTCTTTTCTTTTCTTTATTTACTAATTTTGTGTACAGTGTGTAATTTGTTGTCGTTGTGTTGTGTTGTTTTCGTTTGAATTGTTATTTATAATATGATTTAAATTTTTTGAATATTAAATGTTGATATAGAGATGTAATAGAATTAATTTGAAATTAATTATAAATTATATATAATTACTATTTACGTAAGTGCCTTAAAATATATTTACTTATTGAGTAGTGAAAAATCTGCCTTGTCTTTATCCTATTTAATTCATCCCGTAAGGGTTATTATGTAATCATCTGGGATTTATCTACTATATTTGGTAATTATTTCTTAAATAAGCACACAAATTTGGGTTAGCTTGTAAATTTTTTGATATTATTTTTTTTTTTTTTTTAAAAAAAAAAAAAATAAGTTAAATGATTTTGCATAATAAAAAATATCTAAAATTATGAAATATTCAACTGAAACATATCTGGGAAATAATAAATTTTTTGTTACAATACAATTATATATCATAAATTCTTTTCAATTGTTTGTATATAATGTATTGTTCTTAATATGTTATAATTGGTGATTTTTCTATTTTAAAAACTGTATCTCTGACTAAGTTTTATTCTTTAATAATATGCTACTTAAGTGTGCTTAGCATTTAAATAGGTTTTTAATTACATATAATTATTAAGTATTAATATTTACTTAGATATTTTTTTTACTTATCTGAATAGATTACAAATGGTTAAATAAAATATTTTATAACTTTAGATTAAATAAATATAGTTTTAAAATCTTTATTTTTAAATAATTTTCTATCTTTTCATTAATTACCATATATGATGAGAGATCGGATCTACACTATACTATGTTTATGTAATATCATATTCTGGCAATCTAGGCTAATTAATACTGCTGTTAAATGACGGAAAAGTATGTTTTTTAACAAATTAGGTAATAATTTACTTATTAGGTTTAGCTATTTAGTAGAGTTGGATAAAAAAAAAACTGTTCTTCTATAGTAACAGATTTTTGTGTGTATATTTTTTTAAGCGCAACCCTTTTTAAACGTTCTTTTTCTACCATTTCCAAAAAACGACTACTGTTGTCATGGAATAGCTTAGAAAATAATTCACCCACTACCCATTATAGTTAATTTTTTAGCTTTTTTATTAATTCTTATATTTACTTCGTTTAGTAGTATTAAAAGTTAAAATTAATATAGAAACTGCAAAAATATTTCAAGAACAATATATTGAAGTTATATTATTAATAATCTTAATATAATATCTTTTTCTAGAAAAGAAAAAAATATGTAATATATATTATTATGAATTCAAACCAACAAGTAATATACTATTAACTTTAATAATATAAGTTTTCCAATCTTTTAATAAAATACAGTTGTTATGGAAACATCGAGTTGATAATAAGCGTTTTTAATAATCTATTAAAAACTTGTACCGTTATACAATAACTTAATATTGTACTAAAGATAAGCAAATACTGAGAATCTATTAGTGATAGATAATGGAATGGGCATTATTAAAAAAAAAAAAAAAAAAAAAAAAAAAAAAAAAAAAAAAAAAAAAAAAAAAAAAAAAAAAAAAAAAAAAAAAGGAAAGCATTATCAATATAAAATTATTTAATGTATAATATAATATAATTTATATCTACGCTCTACTATGTTTTCTACCATACATAATATATACCGGTACTATTTAAATAGTTTGATTATCAAAGTAAAAAGCGGATAATTATTGCTATAGCAACATACACGTTATCGAAGAACGGATAAGTAATCTCATCCGGTTAATTAGAACTGTTGAATTATTGTGTTATAATATTTATTATTACGTACTAATTTTGTTTGTTTGTTTGTTTGTTATTTAATGTTAAGATACGTACAAAAAATAAATATGATAACATTTATAATAAATATCATTAAATAATAGCATTAATTACACAATATATTATGCAATATAATATATTGTTTTGTATTGTATTGTATTGTATTGTATTGTATTGTATTGTATTGTTATATGGGTGAGAAATATATTATATTATAGATAGTATAGTATGTGAATTACCATAACAACCAATATTTTAACTATCTATACCCGATCGGTATATATAATAAAATGATTTAAGAAATTAAAAAAAAAAAAAAAAAAAAACTCATGCGAAACTTAAAAACTATGATAAAAGAATTTAAATTATTGATTAAAAAAATTTTAATATTACGCAAGAGATAGATAGCATTAAGCATTAAGCATTAATGGTTTAAATTTAAAATTTTTTTATTAAATATTAGTAAATTAATGTACAAGTATTGTACAGTTTTATTATTAATTGTATTATAAATATTCTAGATAGTGTATATAAATAATGTATAATTGTATTATTGTATATAGATAGAAATAATAGTAATAGTAATAGTAATAGTAATAGTAATAGTAATAATAATAATAATAATAATAATAAACAATAGAATAGTAACAATGACAAAACCAAACTTTATTGTAATCGTTGCAGATGATTTAGGATTTACAGATATCAGTGCTTATGGAGGTGAAATTGATACACCAAATTTAAATAGATTAGCACAAAATGGACAAAAATTTACAGATTTCCATACAGCATCAGCATGTTCACCAACAAGATCAATGTTATTATCTGGAACAGATAATCATATTGCAGGATTAGGACAAATGGCTGAATTTGCAAGAGATTTTCCAGAAAGATTTGGTGGTAAACCAGGATATGAAGGTTATCTAAATTTTAAAGTTGCTGCTTTACCAGAAATTTTAAAAGAATCTGGTTATTATAATTTCATTTCAGGTAAATGGCATTTAGGTTTAAATGAACCATATTGGCCATCGAAAAGAGGTTTTGAAAATAGTTTTACTTTACTTCCTGGTGCTGGTACCCATTATAAATATTTCCCAATTGATAAAGAAACTGGTGAATATGCTGGCTCATTTATGGCACCTTTATATCAAGAAAATGATAAAAAATTTGATCCTTTTACTTTACCTGATGATTTTTATAGTACTGATTTTTATACTGATAAATTTTTAGAATATTATGAGGATAATGAAAAAAGAAATAATAGACCGTTTTTTGGATTATTAACTTATACTGCTCCACATTGGCCTTATCATGCACCAAAGGATATTATAAATAAATATAAAGGTATTTATGATAAAGGTCCAAGACATCTTAGATCTGAAAGATTAAAAAATGCATTAAAACTTGGTATTTTCCCTGAAGGTGTTGTACCACATAAAATTGAAACACAAAGAGATAAAGCCTTTGAAGATTTAACAGAGGATGAAAAAAAAATTGAAGCTAAAATTATGGAAACTTATGCTGCAATGGTTGATATTTTAGATAAAAATATTGGAAAAATTTTAAATAAATTACAACAAAATGGTGAATTAGATAATACTTTTATATTATTCATGTCAGATAATGGTGCAGAAGGTATGTTAATAGAAGCTTTACCAGTTAAAAATGAAAATACAAGAAAAATTATTGAAACTTATTATGATAATTCTTATGAAAATATTGGTAATCCAAATTCATTTGTATGGTATTCTGATCAATGGGCTCAAGCTGCAACTGCTCCTTCTTATATGTATAAAGTTTGGGCTACAGAAGGTGGAATTAGATGTCCATTAATTGTTCATTATCCTCCATTAATTAAAGGTTCTGAAAAGGGAAAAATTAAAAGAGAATTCACTACTGTAATGGATATTTTACCTACAATTTTAGATCTTGCTGGTGTACCACATCCAGGTGAAATTTTCCAAGGAAGAAAAGTTGCTAAAGTAAGAGGCTCTTCATGGGTTAAATATATTTCTGGTCAAAATTCTTTTGTACATACAGAAGATACTGTAACTGGTTGGGAATTATTCGCTCAGCAAGCTATTAGGCAAGGTAAATATAAAGCTTTATATATTCCTAAACCTTTAGGACCAGATAAATGGCAATTATTTAATATTAAAGCTGATCCTGGGGAAACTACTGATTTATCTGAATCAGAGCCTGATAAATTAAAACAATTATTACAATATTGGACAAAGTATGTTGCTGAAACTGGTTTAGTAGAATGCACTGATTTATTTAAATATGATGATTATCATAAAACAGATTTATATGACTAAATTTTTATAAATTTTTAATTGTATATAATTAGTAGGCGCGCTATAGAATATATAATATGTTTGTCTATCTATGCACTTTGAATGAAATTTTATTATAAATGTAACGTAATAATCTACTATGTATATTAATTTTATAAAACAAAAAATTTCATATCTATATAATTCTTATATTTTTATAATAAGATGCTTTTTTCAACACCGAAATTTAATTAATTTAACTTAATTTAAATAATTAATTTATATTATCACATCTAAAGGAAAAATAGGGCTCAAGTCAATGGTAATACATTCAATTAATTAATAAGCTCTAGAATAGATTATAAACCAAGTTAAAAAGATTTATTTGATTAAATAAGTATAAAATACATATGTATATTAGTATATTTATTTATTCATTCATTTATTCATATAATATAGGTTTATCATATTTTATCATTTGAAAATCCATTCATGATCTGTTCTCATTAAATGCTTGGCATAATAATTATCAACCGCAAAAGCTTTTTCTTTACATCAAATATGAAATAAATATTTCTTGTCTTAAACATTAAAATCTATCAAGAATATGAATTGTTAATATTTATAAAGTTTTTTCTAGAAGTAAAAAACGTAATAAAATAAAAGTGTTTAATATACATCTACTATAAATATAATTTTTTTAGATAAAATATAAAATTCCACTATAATTTTCGAAAAGTAAATGACAAAAATGATTTCCAACGAACTTTTTATGACCTTCATAATGTAAATATATATCCAAATAAAATTAAAAATATAAAAAAACACAACACAAAAAACGAATTAAATAATAAAAAAAAAAATAAATAAATAACAAATAAGTAAATAAAAGAATAAATAAATAAATAAGTAAATAAAAGAATAAATAAGTAAATAAAAGAATAAATAAATAAATAAGTAAATAAAAAATAAATGAATCAAACCCATCGATTATTAACCCAGCATTAAATTAATACAAAAAAATATTGTTAAACTATTAAACTATTAAATTTTCTATATTGAGAAGTTTCCCTTATGCATTTTCCTTTCCCATATCCGTACCCATATCCAAATGTATCTTACAGTTTGCATTTTATATTGTTTTTGACTTTATTTAACGATCCTTCTTAAGTAGTATCGCCTTCCTGTTTTTTTGTCACAATAATCATTTAAAATAAAACCTTGTGCCGGCATAAATACAGGAGGATTATCATCCGAGTCTGTATGTTCTTGTATATCTTAATCAACTCTTGATTTTGTCATATATCCTTCATGTTCATAAATATCGTCATTGGAGAATTGTTGACAAGCATCATTTTGAATAACAAAGGGCAAATGAGAAGTAAGAGATCTAAAGTTATCATTAAAGTTCTCCTCTATTTTTTCAGAATTCTCCTTTTGAGATCCATAAAAACAGCCTAGTTCTTCAAATGGTGTTTGTATTCCAGTTCCAATGTTTAAAGAATGACGCGTCAAATAACCATCTGGATTCCCACTTTTTGGCTTAGATATCATGCTATTTTTATGTAAGTCATGATAAACTGAATGTTTTGAATTACCTGGTTCTACAAAAGTAACTAAAAAATCATTGGAACTTAAAGTAGCACTTTCATTATAAGATTCTATAGGGAAGTTATTTGGTTTTTTTAAAATTGATTCAACCTTAGATGGTTCAGCTAAAGATGACTTTGTTTCTGCAAGTTCTAATTGAGATTGACTAACAGGACTTTTATTATTATTCCTTTTAATAGGATAAGCATGTCTTTTTTTTTCAGTTGCATTTTCTAATGATAAAATTGTACTCTTATAAGGAATAACATCTTTATTCTTATTTAAATCATGAGAATTATTTATTAAATCCTGACTATTAGAAGCATCTTCTGTTTGGGATAATTGATATTCAAATGAATTCTGATAATGAGCCAAAGAAGTATGCGTAGTATAAGTGGGAGTATCAGAATGATCAGAATGCTCAGAATGATTAGAATGATTAGAATGATTAGAATGGTTAGAATGGTAAGAATGGATAGAATGAGAAGGCTGGTGAGAATGGATAGAACGATTAGAAAACAATGAATGAGTAGAATGAATAGAAGTACAATCATCAGTTAAAAATGTGGAAACTTGATTTGAATAAGAACATGATAATTCAGAAGCAGAATTCTGCTGATGTATTGTATGATCTGGAATAGAGTTTGTGATATTACTATCATTATTGGAACTTTCTGATGAAATTGGAAATTGATTTATGTTATTAAAATATGGGACATCAAATGTATTTATTCCATTATTTGAATCATTATAATATAAACTATTGTGCATCGTTCGTAGAGAATCGTCTGAATGTAAGGAAATTTGATTTGGATTTTGAATATTTGCATTGTCAGAATTATTTATATTGGCAAGATTATTGGAAGAACCATTATTGCTATAATCCGCAAGTTCGGAACTAATTTTAGAAGATTCTTTTCTCCAGAAAGAACGAGTATAAGAATTAAAATCTGAAAGAGAATCAGTTAGCAAAGTGGCATACTTTTTAAAAGAGAATGGTTTTTTCTTTAGATATATTCGATCTTTATTCTTGTAGTGCTTTTTCTTATTGTGACTTTGATCTTGGTTTTGATATTGGTTTTGATTGTATTGATTTTGCTCATAATGTAGATTTTGATTGTACTGCTCTTGATCATAATGTATACTTTGATTGTAATGATTTTGATCATAATATTGATTTTGACGGCTATGAAGCTCTTGGTCATAATAATGATTTTGATTGTATTCATTATCATAATTATAATTTTGACAATTATTGGATTCGTCGTAATTAGAAATTTGGTTAGGAGCCTTATAGTTTTGATAGCTATACCTACCAGATTCTTCATCATAAATAGAATTGTTATCGTAATTATTCATTTGAATGTTCAATAGTTTTTTTGAATAATTTTTTGAATAAATGTTAAGATAGCTTTTTAGATAATTTGTTGAATAATTTTGCAAATAGTGTTTCGAATAGTGTATTATATTTTTTGGATAATCTTTTGGTTGATTTTTTGGTTGATTTTTTGGTTGATTTTTTGGTTGATTTTTTGGTTGATTATTTTGATGACCATCTTCATCTTCATTCGGATTGTATATTTTACGACCAAGAAAAGAAGCAGAAAGATGGCTGTTTTCTTCACGTTCTATTCTTTCTACCCATTCCCATACTATAACAGTAGCAGAAACAGAAGAAACCAATCTTACATAGTCACCCCAAAAACATATTAAAGGTTCTGCAATATCCAAAATAAAAAGAACTATTGGTAATAAAGAAGTAATTATAGAAACTATTCCAAAACGATATTGTGATTTGGAAAAAGCATAAGGAGATTTAATAATTGCATAATGAATAATTACAATAGCATATAAAAAGGCAAGAATAATTTGAAATAAATAAGATAAAGCTGGCAGAGCATCAATAAATGAATTTGAAGAGTTAGATGGAGATAAAAATTCTTGCAAAGACGCTAAAACAGTATCAACTATTATTAATGAAAGACCTATCCAGTTTATTAAAAATTTTTCAACTCTTCTAGGAAATAATCTTAATAAAGTTTGAACTTGTGCAAACCAATTTAGAGTAAAACAAACTATTCTAAGAACTATTTGTGAATTATTTGCAAATAATTTTAATCTTAAAGCACCAGATGAATAAAAACCTTGATAATATTGATTTCTTAAAATATTAACAATTTGACCAACAGCAATACTAACATAACAAGCAACTAATAAAGCAGAAATTGACTGTAACCATGGTCTTTTACCAGTTGTTAATAATAATAAAAGATTTAAAATCCAAGAGAAAACAATCATTCCACCAAGTGCTAAAGAAATTGAAACAATAGAGGCATAAAATGGTTCCAATTCACTTGAATGTGCCATTTTATTTATTATTGGCGTAAATGTATTACCATATTCATTACAATCTGGTGTAAAAAATGTGTCAAAATTAATAATCATAGAAAAATTATGTTCCGTATTATGAATTCTGCCTGCCGGCAACGGTCTAGAAAAACATGCTGGCCCTTTACCAGCAAATCTATATCTCCAATAATTTCCTTGCATTCAACTAGATATTATTTATCATGAGATGATAGTATTGTTATTACTAATAAATGCAATAAAATGTAATTAAATTTAATATAATATAATATAATATAATATAATATAATATAATATAATATAATATAATATAATATAATATAGTAATATAGTAAAAATAATAAAAATACTGTGAAAATACGGTTAAAAAAAAAAGGACAAGAAAGCCAAGGGAATTAAAAATAAGGGAAAAGGGAAAAAGGAAAATAGAATGCGAAAGTAGATTATTGATTACGTGATAAATAGTAAACAAAAAAAAAAAATAAAAAAATTATTAAAAATCATTAAAAATTATTAAAAATTATTAAAAAAAATATATTTCTCAAAGATTTAAGAAATATTTAAAAATATCTGAACAAAAAAAAAATAAAAAAAATAAAAAAAAAAAAAAAAAAAAATTGCTAAATATTTACACTAAAATTCTTGGAAACTTATATAAACAATAAATAGTCTTGTCATCTTTTTCTTCTATTTCGTTCTTTATTATCTTATAAATAATTATTATAGACTAAAAAGAATGTTGCCATAGTAAAACGCATCATTTTTTTTTTATTTTTGAATCACTACGGGGTACTATTAAAGCTAGCACACTTTTGTTTTTCGGTTGCCATGTAGACTATGTATGGGGTCGGAAATATATTTTAATATGTGTATATTTACATAGAATACAAAGTTAAATATAAATATAATATAAATATAAATATATATATATATATAAATATAATATACATAAAATATAATATAAATAAATATAACGTAATATAACGTAATATAACGTAATAATAAAATGTAAATAATCTATACAAATATCCGTATGCATATATTATCTATTACATCACCCGTTTATTGGTTTTGTTTGCTTTCGTTTGCATTCGTTTGAATAGTTTCCTTTAGAACTATCTCGGCCAATTCTACTTGGAACTATCTTGCTTGGAGTTAATCTCCTCAAACGCACTGTTCCAAACCGATACAGCCTCTTGAAATTGCTCATGTTTAAGTTTAATACCAACTGTAACAAATGCCATAGGATTATACATTATAGAAATCTTTTCATTTACCGTTGCCATTGTTTTTAATAAAATTCTTTGAACTTCTTGATTTTTTTCATACTCTTGCTTAATAGACTTTTCTGTAAGTTTTGGAGAAAACAATTTCTTTGAAATTTCTCCAAATTTTTCCAATACAATCGGAACTTCCTTTCCTTTTTCAACTGATGCACTAGAACAAAATAATTCAGGAAATATATTTACTATTTTCTCTATAATTAATAACGAAAGTAACCTGATATCATGATCATCTGACAACCCTCCAAGAGCACATAGCAAAATTGCATCCAAGCGCAAATCTAATCGAGAAATAACTCGCATCTGTGTTAATAATCCATTTCCAGATCCACTAGAAACACTTCCAACCCCAGCTTGCGATCTAGGTAATATAGAACTACCAGAATTCATTTTTACATTTCCATTTGTATGATTTATTGTTGATAACTCAGGTGAAAAAGCATATGCATTCAAAACAGAATAAAGTGTTTCATAAGCTGATTTTCTATTAGAAAGACCATGATCAACTTTATGCTTATATATACCAATTTGAACTTCTTGTATAAGTCCAGGAATAATAATCGTCTTATTACATAATGTTTCCATAAGCTTATCTATGTGATTAGAAGCCAAGTATGGCTTATTGTGAATAACAGTTTTAAGAACATTTAATGAAAGTTTTTCTAAAAATACTGAATCTAATGAAGAAGGTGCCTTTAAGATATCTAAAACAATAGCTATGATATCAATTAATATATCATTATATTCCTGTGAAATATTTGTAATTACATGTGGAACTGTCGCAAGAGATATAGATGCACAAGTTCCAAAAGAATCATCTTCTTTAATTACCTTTCCATCACTTAATGCTTCAATAGAAATTTTCTTCAAAATAAATTTAAGCTTTTTTAAATACACACTTGGATATAATGTACAAATTGATCCAGTACATTCAGCTGCTGCAAGTTTGATATCCTGCTGTTCATTGGACTTTGATGATAATAATAAATTTGTAAATATGTAATTCCATACAGAATCAACAACTTGCTTCGCCTCACTGGAATCAAAATAACTGATTGATAATAAATAATAACTATTAGTATTTTCCTTTTTCAATGAGTTTTTTATTCCATTGATAATTGTAAAACATTCTTTAAGAGCTAAAAGATCAAGATAAACATGATTCTTTGAAGATTGCAAATCAGAAATTAATAATGATAAAGCACTTGCTCCTTTTCCAACAGAAATTGCCCCAAGAGTATTTGCAGCAGAAAATCTAATTCCATCTATAGGTATATCAAATAATTTAAAAAGCCAATCCACCTTAATATCTAAACTGGCACGTTGACCAATTTGTGACAATACAAGCAAAGAACAGCATATTAATTTAATAGCTTCATGGTTTCCTTTAGATGTAGAATTTAAACTAAATGCTGTTTGTGCAAGTCTAACAAATTCATCAACTTCATTATGTAAATTTGCCTTCAGAATAATAACAGCAACCAATTTAGGAATAAGTCTAGAAGGCTTACCCAATTTTGATTTAAACATATTTAACAATTCTACTGATTTTTCATTAGAAATAGTTGCATATTGCTCTGCAAAAAAAGCAACAATTTCCACAATTTCAGCTGACACAGATGAAACGCTGTTAGCAATCGAAGATGATGATAATGTCAATAAATGAGCCAATAAATTAGAATCTTCAGAAAGTAATTTTTTATCAAGATTTTTTATAATTACAAGCGTAGTCGTAAGTTGTGAAATATCTGTGGAATTCAACAATGGAGTAAGATTTTTCAATAAAGTTGCAGAAGTTTGAGAATCAAACACAGGATAGTTTTTCGAAAGAATCGATAAAACATTCCCCGCTGCAGTGCGTAAAGATCTATTTGATTTGTTTACAAAATTTAAAGAAGATAAAGCCACTTCGTTGACCCATTTAGCAGAAAGATCGACTTTATGTGTAGAGGCAATAAGTTCTATAGATTTTAGCGCAACATATGAAGTTATTTCAGATCGAAGTTTCTTTAAGAGTATTTCAGTAGCATCGTCAAGAGTTTTTTTAGATAAAATATCGGAATTAATAAGAGAACCTATAGTTTCAACAGCTTGATCCCTAACATCAATATCCACATCAGATACAGAAAGTCGAGACATTACAGAACCATATAATTTATCTGCACAAGGTTTTAATACATCTTTATTTGGAACCTTTTCAATAACGATAATCAACGTTTGAAGAGCTTTAGCAGAGGTTTTATAAAAAGTATCTTCAATACCAGAAATAATCATACTAATAATAGGGTCAATATAAGTTTGGATTGGAACGGATGAAGAATTATTAAAATCTAAAGATACTATTAAAGTAAGAATTTCAACTCGCAAATTGGGTACTAAATTAAAAATAGATTGAAGAGTAAAAAATAAATCAGCAACCTCTGGAGTTATTTGTACTACTGAAATCAATTCAGATAGAAGTGAAATAAGCAATGATTTATTAATAATAAGTTGATCTTGAATTGTTTGTCTTTGGCTTGAAACTTTTAATTCTTTTGAAATAACAGATGTTAATGATGGTTTGCAATCTAATAATAGTTGTACAATATTATTGTTATTATAATTATTTGAATCATTTATGTCTCGCATACTTTCATCCGATTTTTTTCTTTTCAAAAGTGATTGACCTAAAGATGATGGATTACTAAAACAATTTTGTGATGGCAAAAAGTTTGTTTGAATAGAATGAATAATAATTATTAAAGAATTAAGAAATTCAGATTTTACTGATTCATCACGTTCAATGGATAATTTTTTGAGCATAGTTGAGAGAATATTTTTTACAATATAAGATGAAAAACAAGGCAACCTTTGTGAAACACAAGCAATGAGTCTAGCAGAAGCTTTTCTAAGTTTCCAAGAAGAGTCGTCATTATCAACGTCATCAAAAGCATCTATGTCAAATCCATCCTCATATCCATAACTATCTTCATCAAGTTCATTATCAGATATATCAGTTTTAGAATCCAGATTCATTTCACTATCATCTTCATCCTCGTCATTGTAATAGTAATTTGGATCAAAAACTAAATATTTCTTAGAAATGTCTAAAATCTGAGTAGAATACATCGAAACATCTTTAGGAGCGAAATTAACAATTGAATCTAAAGCATTAAGAATTGTTTCTTTCACTTGAATAATTTCATCATCATCATCGTTATCATATTCAAATTGATTATAATTAGCATTATTATCTTGAGAATTAGAAGAATTATTATCATTGGAAGTATTCGAATAAAGTATTGGAAAAAAGATTACAATAATTTCTGGTAATAAAGAAACTATATCTGATGTAATATATTTAAATAATATTGCAACAAATTGCGTAATAATAGATAAATATTGGTAATCAGTAGAATGAGATTTGCTTAAATTATTTTTATTGGAAAATTCTAATAAAGCAGAAGATATAAAAGTTTTAATTTTTTTAATTGAATCTTGAGAAGAATATTGACAAAGTAAACCTAATGCATTGATTGCTCTCTTTCTGGTAATTCCTTTACCATTTTGTAAAATATTCAATAGAACTGATTGGATTGTACAGATTGTACTATCCTCAAAAAATGAACCATATTTAGAAATAATAGTTATAAGAATATCTGAAATATCCACAGAAGAATTAGCATATGGAAGAATAGTAGGAATGACTAAATCAGTAATAGTAATAATAATTGGATCACCAGAGGAACTAGATGCATTTAAATTATGTGCCTGTATAGCTTGCGCGTTTAAATCTTGTGCGTTTAAATCTCGTGTATTCATATGTGATAAATGTGTATTTGAATTTTCAGAATCAAGAGTTGGATATTTATTATAAATATCCTTAGAACTCCTGCTAATAATTGCTGTTCTTAGTGCAGTTGTAGAAATGGACATTGTAAGCGCTTTATTTGGAGAAGTTAAAGGTAATTGATTGGCTTTTTTAAAAATGTTTAAAATTTCCTTTAACATACAAGAATAATCCAAAGAAGGTAATGTAGGAACTAAAGCATCTAAACATTTTATTGACATATTTTGAACTTCAGCATTTGTATCGGATAATGAAGAAATAATTGATACTTGAATAACACTTTTTAAATTACTAGACTCAGTGTTTAATCCATTAAATTCAGATTTAATTATAGCTGAAAGATCACTAAGTGCCATATAACGAAAATCTGCATCGGGAGATTTTAATTTAGAAACAAGTTGATGTAAAGAAAAACTGGCATTAGTCGACATATTGTGCTATCTTATAAAGATCTTTGTTTATTTTTTATATTTGTAAATTTATATATATATATATATATATATATTTATATTATATGAATGTGAAAATGTGAAATTTGCTTTTTGTTAGGCTGTTTGTTTCTTTGAAAGTCTTGAATTAGATTTATTTGTGTGGCTCATGGAAAAAAAAACAGAGGGTAACTACATTTTGTGTTACTGTAGTAACGACTTAATGTAATACCTGAATATATTATGTCGCTATAGTAACCTACAGCTAAGTGATTTTTTATAATTGTTAACAATATTATTATATTCTGTAAATTGCGAATGGTAAGAATTTACACAGTTAGTATTATATATTATTATTTCTTATTACTTTCTAATATTTTTTGATATTTTGAATATTTTCATTATTATATATTTATACTTATGACACTAATTGATCCATCATTGAGAATTGTGTATGCCTACTGATAGGATCAAATAAATAATCAAGACTTTTCCAGTTCCGAGTTCGAATCATATTTCTCAAATAGTTATTTGATTATTATTACTATTATAATTGTAGATTATTCATTAGTATACTTTATATTGCACATCCATATTTATACAATATCCCAATGTAAAACTGGATTTTGGATTAACTTAAACTATACAATAAAATTCAATCTTTAAACTTTCTTACAAACGATGTTAGAAGCATTGTAAAAATATTAACTTAATCTGTAATCTGATATACAATTGCCATAACAACTATATAGGTTTATATATAATATATATATTTTAACCCTTGATAAAATGATTGACAGTGCTTCCCCGCGTATGATTACATAATTTTTTTTTTAAAAAAAAAATCCCAACAAAAAAAGTGCAAAAGTTTAAAAAAAGTGAAAAATATAAAGAAATCAGATAAAAATAATTATTGCTTTATAGATACTTACAAATTAAAAAAGATTTATTTAAATTAAAACGATGATGATTACTCACATAGAAACAAGATCGTTCAGATTAAAGTGAGGATTGGGTTTCTAAATAAACAAGTCAGATTGATACAGTTATAAAATAAAAAAACGTTACATATTATATATAATCTGATAAGTTATATATATATTAAATTATATCATATCATCGTCACCGTTTATGAAAATAAATAGATAAAAATTGTTTATATTATTGAATACGAGCGATTGGTTTATAATGAGTAAATAATGTATATAAAATATGTATAGTATTTAAATATAAATGTTATAATAATAAACAATAATAATATATATTTATTGGACCCTGTAGTCCCATATTTCTCAACAAGCGCACTATGTTCTAGGGAAGGCTGCTGATAATTATTATAAGAGTTTATGTAATTGTTTATGTAGGAAAAAAAATAAAATATTTCTACCTTTATTCCTCATTGGGAGTTTACAGTTGAAAGGCAACCAATAAGAAAACAGAAAAACAAAAGTGTAAACACTATAATTATAAGAGAAATAGATTTATAAACGTTGGTTGGCATGGTAAATTAATAATTAAAACTAAACAAAAGTTATAAAATAAGTAATATTATATATTATTACCCTGAGACCTCAAGGGTTTTAAAATTTTGATAATATTCTAGAATCATAAACAACAAATTCCCCAGATTTAAAATAATTATTAAATAATTATTATACAAACGGTAAAGACAACAATCAATATTAAGAAAGTTAGAAATGAAGAAAATTTAATAAATAATTTAATATATATATATAACAATAATATTAGTGATAATATAGTAGGTAATATGTAGTATTATTTAAAAGCATACATATAACAAACATATATATATAATATAAATTATACAAGTAAATCTTTATTGTCTATATTTTATCAATTAATACTCATCGACTTTGAGATCCACCCTAACCCAATTCAGTTTTTCTTTGGTGGCGGAAATGTTTTTTCCTGTTATCAAATTTAAATTTACGTGGATACCGTGAATATATAATTGCCATAGCAATTAACTATGTAGATTAAAAAGTATTTCTACTTTATTTATTACAATAAACAAGTAAAATCAATAATAAATATAATATCATTATAATATTTAATAGAAGTTTTATTTTTAATATACTTTAAAATATTTAGTTTATTATGTATATTATAGATAGAGACTTCTATGCATGTGTAATATAATTTTATTTTATTAATATATCATATATTATATATATATTATTTATATTTTAATGTTTTATTTATCTTTATTTATCTTCATACTGTATATACGCATTACTAATATAGAAAAGATTATTAATAATATAGACATCATAATTACTAAGCTGATCTGTTTGTCGTTTTAGGGAGTCAGGTTTACCATAAAAAGAAAATAAAAGCAAATAAAATAAAAGCAAATAAAAAAGAAAACACCATCCATCTTAGATAATAAAAAGTGAAAAATTAAAAAAAAAAAAATAAAAAATAAAAAATAAAAAATAAAAAATAAATAGATAAGTAAGTAAAATTAAAATTAAAAATAAAATTAAATAAATATAATTAAAATTAAATTAAATTAAATTAAATTAAAATTAAAATAAAATAAAATAAATAGATAATTTGCAAGTGTTAGCGTATATTATTTAGTATTATTATTGATTTTTATTTGATACGTGTTGCTACGGTTTTTCTTTCTGTTAATTTTTATTGTTTATTGTTTTTGTTTATTAGTTTTTAATTATTACTTGATTATTTTTTTTTTTTTATTTATTTATTTTATTTATTTGATTTTATTTATTTGATTTTTATTTTTATTCTTATTTTCACTTGTGTTTATTTTTGTCTGTTTCTTAGCATAATATTTAAATATGCCTTCAACGACGGCAATTTCTTCTCAGACTGGACGTGTTATTGTATCTACTAACAATCAAAATTCATCTTCATTGAAAATTACTAATTCAAATTTGCATACAGATTTGCATTCAGATATAAATACAGATTTAAACATAATTGGAAACAGAATGGAAAATTCTAATAACAGTATTAAAAATGAAACAGTGACTTCATCGGATATTCAACAAAATTCATTCCAAAAAAAAATAATAAATGATCAGAATAATATGATCAAAAGCAATAACAATAACAATAACAACAATAAGATACAAACTAATGATAAACCACGTC
Organism: Ascobotryozyma cognata; assembly: GCA_030565755.1. Classification (NCBI taxonomy): domain Eukaryota; kingdom Fungi; phylum Ascomycota; class Trigonopsidomycetes; order Trigonopsidales; family Trigonopsidaceae; genus Ascobotryozyma; species Ascobotryozyma cognata. The sequence continues at coordinate 18,702 of JAJMCY010000037.1, forward strand.
CACATGTTTGTGCTACTTGTACAAGAGCCTTTGCTAGGTTAGAACATTTAAAGCGTCATGAACGATCTCACACAAAAGAAAAACCTTTTGCTTGTCCTGTTTGTGAACGCGCTTTTGCAAGAAGAGATCTTTTATTAAGGCATCAGCAAAAATTGCATGCTTCTTTTCCTATTCAAAGAACAAGAGGTGTACGTAAAAATTCTTCTACTGCAAATACTACAGCAACAGCTGCTGCTGCAGCTGTTGCCTCTGTAAATAAATTACAGAATTCTACAAAACTTTCAAAAGAAATCAGCAATAATGCAAAGCCGGCTAATAATGGATATGAGAAGTTTGCGATAAATAACAATACTACAACTAATGCTAATACTAATAATAATAATAATACTAATACTAGTAATAATAATAATAATAATAATAATAGTAATAGTAATATTAATTTCTCTTCTACTCATTTTAATCAACCGAATAGTAATATTCAAAAATCTCCATTTAACCAGAATATTCCCCAAAATACTATTCAGAATAATATTCATAACCTTCAACAAGGTACTTTAAACTCATCAGAATTAGAATCAATTAATTTTGATGGCTTAAAATCAAATCAAAATGTTCATTTCAATTTAAACTCTTTTGATCAATTACCTTCTCAAAACCCAATGTTTACTATTAATAATGTCAATAATAATATTTATAACAACACTAATAATAGTATTAATAACAATATTAATAATAATAATATGCATAATAATTTAATCAATTCAAACAAACTATTTAATTCAAATGATCAAAATTCTCGTGGAAGGCCTAGAAGACGTGAACCCCCAACTTCCCGTTCTCGTGCTGCTTCTTTTTCTGCTGTTTCATCTTTATCATATACTGCAATTCCTCATTCGGACGGAAATGATACTAATAGCAATAATAATAATAGTAATAATAATAATAGTAATAATAATAATTTAACAAATCCATTGTTAAATGCTTCGAATTCAAATGAAAAACCTTTTCAAAATCAACAACAACAGCAAGTATATTCACAAAATTATGATGACCGTCAGATAGATGTTGGTACTATCTATCAAAACTCTCAATCAAATCTAAATAATAGTACAAGCGATGCACCTTTATTATATTCTTCTCAAGTTGGCTTCTCAACTCCACAGTTACTTCCTTTTTCGAATTTTAATGATGTAAATGGTAGTGACAACTTCTTATTATCCGACATGAATCTTGATATCGCTAATTTTGATCTTGATAATGACTTTGATTTAAGTGAATCTTTAAACGTATTTTCTCCCAGTCACGACGATTCTCCTCTTTTTATAAACCCTGCACTTTTAGATGCAAATTCAAATTCTCCTACCGATTCTACTCCTTCTTTATTAACAGCTACGTCAGCTGATCCAATGACTTACTTATCATTGAACAATGAAGATTGGCCAAGTATGCCTGTAACTTATACTGATAACAAGGCATTAAATTCTAATCATATTAATTCTTCTAATTTTAATCAACAGCAACAACTACAATTACAACTACAACTACAACAGCAACATCAACAGCAAAATCAACAGCAAAATCAACAGCAAAATCAACAGCAAAATCAACAGCAAAATCAACAGCAAAATCAACAGCAAAATCAACAGCAAAATCAACAGCAGCAACTGCAACATCAACAACTACAACAATTAAGTCACCCTAATAGTAACGCGATGGCCTCATCCTCATCTTTAAATACAAATTCTACTGATTCCTCTTTAAATTCATTTCCTTTATTTTCAAATAACTTGAGTTTAGACTTAATGAATTTTTATAATCGGAATAATAATTATTCTTATGATAATTTGAATTTTAATGGGTTTTCTATTAACAATAATTTAAGAGATAATAATACTTGTAGTAGCAGTGAAGATATCCATTCTAAGTTAAATAATAATTGCATAACTTTTAATGATCACCAGGAAATTAATAACCATGGTAACAATACTATAGACAACGACTTCAAGATTATGAATCATAATGCTAATTCCATTAAACATCCTATTTCTTCTGCATTTACACATAATGGCTCAGTATGGTCATTGGGCATTGATGCAAACAACGTCGGATCATACCTTGAGAATGATCATTGGCCGCACAAATTGCATGATTATTATTCTAATATTAACAAAGATAGCGACTCTCATAATCTTTCTTCTATTTCTAATACTGCCTCTTATACTCCTACCATTTCAGAAAAACGTTTATCTTTGGCTGACATACCCACCTCATCAAATCTACCCAATATTTCTAATGCAAATTCTTTTAGTTTTCCAACAAATTCTTCAAATAACTCTGGAACATATGCTAATTCGGAAACAAGTGGTGTTGCAAATGATTACTTTTCAAATAACGACCACGTTCCTTTGTCGCATAATTATAACATAAATACACCAAAAATTGCCCCTCAACTTAGATTGCACCTTATGACTTCTTTATCCTCTTCAACGCCATTTACTACAATGTCTGCTTCTTTTACACCATTTCTTCCTTCAACTGCTGATTTGCAGCGTTTCATAAATACCTACATGCGCGAGTTTAACCCTTATTTTCCGTTTATTCATTCTTCAATACAATTTAATGCTGAAAATTGTCCATTGTTACTTGCAATGGCAGCTATTGGAGCTTTATATGAGTTAGAGCCTAAGAAGGCAAGGTCTATATATGAGTTTTCAAGGAAGTCGATTCATTTATATCTTGAAAAACGTAGATTACATCTATCTGCAACAAATGAACAGCTTAATCAGTTTTTACAAAAAAATAATTATAATATTCCGGCAGATTCATCTAATTATGGTTTCAATTTTAGAGATTCTCATAATAAACAATCTGGATTTTCTAACACTGCTAATTTACCACCGAACTATTTAGGCAGCTCGTATACAGAGCCGACACCTACTTGGCTAGTCCAATCTCTCATTTTAACGGCAATGTTTTGCATATTTTGCAGTGATGGGTCCAATAATGAAATTACCGTAGCACAAACTTCTGCTATTGTTTCCTTATCATTTTCCACTCATTTGCAGCAGTCTCCTCTTTTATGTTTTCCTTCACTTCCAATCACTGCTAGCTATCACGATAAATGGGTTAGATTTGTGGAATGCCAAACACGCATAAGAACCTTTCATGCTGTCCACATTTTTGCTGCAATGATGTCAACGGCTTTCAACATTGTACCTGCTGTGAGAAATGAAGATATTCAATGCGGTTGTCCATGCGAGGAGAATCTTTGGAATGCGCAAAGCGATGGTGAATGGTGTGCACAATTACAGGCGTCGAATAATGTATTTTGTTTGAATGAAGGCTTTGATCGCCTTTGTATTGGAGATGACTACCAAACTCTTTTGCAAGCTATGTTATATAGTGAAAATTTATCTCTAATAAAGAACGACGTTAATAGCAATAGAAACATGTTTACTGCTGGATCTCATGTAAACAACGGTTCAACATCTTCAGCTTCCAGTAATGTATTGACATTCCCTCCTTCAAGCTTTACACTTTTGTCTTTAATATACTCGCTCCATAATCGAATTTTTGATCTTAGACTTACTCATATGAGTGGTACATGGTATTCAGCGCAGGCAATGTTGAGTTCAAGCTTACGGTCTTGGGAGCATCTTTGGAGTTTATCTCCATATTCTTCTATATCTTCTATATCCCGTTGTGGTCCTCTTATGTCTTCATCTATTCCACTTTTATCTTTAGCCCATGCTCGTTCATATATTGATTTAGGTCCAGCAGTTGAAGCCTTTTGGCAGCGTGATTACAAAAGCATGGCGCATGCGCTTAGCTTACTTAAAGACAAGGATCTACATAATGCCGCAAGTTATATTGGAGACATTTTATCCTTATATATTAAAAATCCATCATTTGCAACTACAGCGCTTTCAAGAGAAGTCGGTAATGGTACCAGTTGTACAATGAAAAATAATACAGATATTAATCACAATAATGGTTCTAATATTTATAATAACAATTTAATTAATATTCATAATAACATTAATAATAAAACTGTTAACCAAATTGGAATGAATGACAGCAATAATAGAACGGATTCTGAAACAAAATCTGATTATTTGAAAATGCCACATTGTACTTTTTTTCATGTTCTTATTTCATTGTTTGATTGCGGTTTGGTTATAATTGAATACTTTTCTCGTATAGAGAAAAAACTCTCTATTCCTAACTCATCCCCAACAGGTGTTTCAACAACATCAAATTACGGTGAACCCTCAGCTCAATTAGATGAGCAAAATACAACAAAAGGCGTTAATATGAAAAAGAATGTTTCTTCCGCAGAACTTGATGGAGTTCATGGAGTTTTAGCATTAGAAGAAGATGAAAGGAGGGTGTGTATTCGATTACGAGATATATTAAGACAGATTGAATCTATGGAGAAAAAAAGTTTTGGTGAATTTGATAAAAAGCTTTCTGGAAATTATATTTCTAATGATCCTGATAGTTTTAATCACTTTGCTTCCAATATACATTCATCATCTTCTTATAGCTCATACATTCCTCAGAATTCTATATCAACTAGAAATTCGCTTGTAATGTCTGATAATATTGACAATCATTTACTCAGTGATGTTTTGTTTCCTATGCATGATACATATGCATCCATGCCAGGAACTCGATCAGATTTTGATGATCATTCTTTTGGAACTAATTCTGATAATAACAACTTGAATGGTAATTTGCATCATAATGACCCTTTAAACGCAAATTATGTCTTATATAATAATTTGAATGATTCTAATAATATTACAACGAATTTTGCATACCACTCAGAAAATGATGGTCTTACCGATTGGGCGGGTGATGTGATGTCTGTTTTACTTGAAAATATTTCTGTATGGCCAATGGGGAATGTAACCGGGAAAGCATTACGTTATCTTGCTAATAAAAGATAGATAGTTCATGCAATTTAATGAGCAAATTTTTTTTTTTTTTCATTTTCTATATTTTTTTTATTATACATATTTAATGGTTCAAAAGTTTGAATATAGGATGGATTTCTTATTTATGTTTCATTTTTCCCTTGGGGAAGTACATTTGTTAATATTAATAAATTTAACTTTGATTTATTTATTTTCACATTAATAAAGGGGTATAAAACTTTTCATTTTTTTCCATTTTTTTTTTTTTTTTAAGTTTTGCAAGCAAGATCATATAATGCTATTCTGTCAAAATCTATTTATTTATTTTTTCTGTTTTATTTGTTAATTTGTTTATTTATTTATGTAATTATGCACTTATTTATTTATTTCCTAATTAATTAATTAATTAATTATTATTATATTTATTATCGATTTATTATTTTTTTTTTTTTATAATAATCATTGTGTTCGTAATCTTTTTTATTATTTCTTTCATATTTTTAAGCATATTTTTTTTTATATCTAGTAGTATGTATATTTAAAAAAGAAGGGGGGAAAAAACTTAAATTAAATACCGTGTAAATAAACTTTAAACTAATATGTATTTCTTCATTTCGAAAACTTTATTTAAGTATTCCAAACTGCAATTTATAAAAAACTTTTAGTTACCCATTTTTTTTTTTTTTTTTTTTTTTTTTGCTTATAATTAACTCTTTCTTCCATTTCGGTGTTCTTCTCTTCAAATAATAATATTAAAAACCTCGGCCAGCATTACTTTATCTGTCTCATGAAAAATACTAATATATAAAATAAACGTATTGAGCTATTAAATAATAAATAGCTTTATCAAAGTCAGCTAATTATTCAAGCCTTTACTCAACTAAATGTAATCCAATTAAATCTTTTTTCAATTATTCTAATCATAACTTAAAGAATCAAATAGACGTGCACGCATATGAATTATTGCAGCTAGTTCTTTAGCAAATTCATGGTAAATTATTGCATTAGTAATTAAATGTGAGATAGATACCGAATTTTCTAAGTCTTCCGTAGTATCTGAGCCCTTTGAGTTTTTTGCCGTTTCATTAACTAAAAATGTGGTATCAGATACTGTTCTAGTACTCACTTTCCGCGGAGTAATTAAAGAAATTTGCTGAATTTTCATAAAATCAATAGAATTATTAGAGGGTCCTCTTAGATTTTTCTTTATACTATTACTCTCAGCAAATAGATTCTTATACTTTTCTTTCTTTTCAGGCGGAATTTCTAAAAACTCCTTTAAACCTTTAGAACTAGGAGAAGTAGTAAAGTTTTGAAAAAACTTTTTGGGCTTGATAGACGCTGAAGATGCAGATTTCGGCGAGCTAAACAAATTAGAATCTAAATTTTGATCTTCAGTTAAAACTTTTGCAGCTCCTGACGATTCATTTGATGCAGATTTTGGCGGTGATGATGTGGATGATGGTGTGAGTGAAGGCGCCGAGGTTAAAGATACAGTAGGGGAGATAAAAACAGAAGAAAGAACCGCCGGAAGCGAAAATTTCCTAAAATTGCCTAGTTTACTTTCTTGTTCACTTGAATCATTATTTAAATTAATAGCTTCGAAACATTGTTTATAACATAGGTCAAATTCAGGCAGCTTTTCTTTGTATTCTTCTAATTCATATTTCAACTTGTCCATGGTTTGCATTATTGGAGGAATTTCTAATAAATTTTCAGTGGAGACATTAAACTTAATATCAAGCGAATTGAATTTTTCTCTATTACAAGGCATACTTGCCACAGGTGGACCATTGAAAAAGTCTTCATCACCAGAAATATCAGAGCATTGGTCATTTATTTCATATGGAATTTCTTCATCACTTAATAAGGATAAATCTTTTATAGCTATAGTATTCAAATCGTACAGTAGCCACCCTCTAGGTGAAAGGCAAGGAGCAGAAGCTAAAGAAGACAAAACTTCAGTCAAGATTAAATTTAGCTCAACTGGATTTGAAAAAAAACAGTCCAAAAGACCAATCAAATGTGTTAGTAATGAATCCTTTGGATCTAACTTCATAGGTTGTATGCTAATAGGAGGATAAGTAAAACAACTTTTAGAATTAATTTTCCTTGTAGTTGCTTTTCCATTATAACAATTTATAATTGGTGTGTTATTTGAAGTGATATTTCCAGAAAAAAAAAATGATGCTTCTCTACTAGTAGGTAGGAAGTTTTGAGTGACCATATAATTTTGAGCGTCCTCCAAATAACCTTTATATAATCTAGAATCTGCATTTTCTTTTAAGTAATTTTCATGCTCAGTTAGATGAACGGTCATAGATAAAAAGTACTTTATTTCTTTGAGATAAAGATCTACTGGAATGAGCTCTTCATCAGGTAAGTCTTGATCAATATCTAACTGTGAATTTGAATTTGATTCAGAATTTGAATTTTGATTAGATAAAGACTGTATATTAAATAGTTTTGTCATTGTATAAGGGAAGTACTTTTTAATCAAAATTAAAATCAACCTCAAAGAGGCGGAGATAATCTCAGAAGAGGCGGTTTCAAATGAAGTTAAAATCAAATCTCCTAAAGTGTAAAGTTGTGGAGTTAGATCTACATAAGGTGAATCTAAATGCAATTTTGGTGTTATTTCATTATTTAGTGATTTTTGGGATAAAATTTGTAATTGTGGATCTTCTAAAGCAAGAATATAAGATAGTAATATATGAGTTAAATCATTACATTCAAGTGTTTCTAATATGGTTCGTACATAAGTGATTACAGAAACTAAGGAAGAGCCGGAAATATTATCTGAAGAACTCTCTATTAAAGAGGGATAAAGTAGTTGTTGTAAAAATAAAAAATAAAAATGAGAAAGCATTGAAATATAAATAGATTTTGATTCACAGTGGTATAATAAGTCCTGCCAAAATAATAAATAAATTTTAAAAGCATTTTTACTATTTTGTAGATTTTCCATTTCAGCTTGTCTATTAAGATTGTTACCTTTTGAAAATTTAGAATAAAAGTCATTTAGATTTGATTTGTTCGTAGTGAATGTAACAATAGTTGGATCTTTGAGTGAACTAAAAGCTCTTGTAACGTTTCTACTTAATTGACTATAAAGAGCGCCTAAGCCAGAAGCCATGAGAGTTCCAAGATCACCATTTAAAATCCAATTTTCGAAAAAGCTTCCTGGGGTTGCACTTTCGATTAAATACAATAAAGAAGTACGTGAAAAATCGCCGATATTTCCAGATTGATAGATAAATTCCAAAAGTATGTAAAAAATGAGAAAATTTTCAAATGAGTCTTTTGAGGTTTTTTTCTTTGTTTGATTTTCTTGATTTTCTTGTAACTCCTGTAATTCTTTTGATTTTTGTGATTCCTGTAATTCTTGTAATTCTTGTAATTCTTTTTGCTTTTTATTAAATTCGGTTTCCACAATAATCCATTTTTCTATAATTAAAGGTTTTTTCCTTAATCTGGTACATAATGTAAATAATAATTCAGCAAAATTATCTTCTGCTAGTTTGTTAGCGGAAGATCTGTATAATCTTGAAATAAATAAATTTATATTGTTTATTAATTCAGGTTCTTGTAGCCATTGTTCTTCACTTTCTGAAATGACAATGGTGAATAATTTTATTCCAGCTGAAGCAACTAAATCTGATATAGACCAGGGACAAGAGGAAAGGTATGCTAATATTCCTGATAAATAAACATGTTGTAAACACAATCTTACTTGTCCACTTCTTTCTTCACTTTCTAAAGTTTCGATTAGTGTGTTTATTTTTTGGTCAAAGAGTTCGTAATTAATTTTGGCTGAATTAGGGTTACCTAAGAAGTTCTGCGAGTTAGACAGAGAGGGTGATTAACTGTGAATACAATATGAATATAAAAATATTAATATAAAAATATTAATATAAAAATATTAATATAAAAATAATAAATAAATAAATAATAAATAATAAATAATAAATAATAAATAAATATTAATAAACAAATAATAAATAATAAATAATAAATAAATATTAATAAACAAATAATAAATAATAAATTAATATAAATAAATATAAATATAAATAAATGATAAATAAAACATCAAATTAAAACTATGAGGATAAAACCCAAATAAAATTTAATGTAAAGACATTAAAAAAAATAATTAGCATATAAATATAAATAAATAAGTTGCATAATATAAACTAATTATAATTCAATATAAATAAAAATAAAATTAAAAATACTATGTAACTCACTATTAAATCGGAAACCGAATTCAAAGTAAGCAACCAACGACGCTCAGGAGATAAATTTTCTGTTACTTTAATTTTTTCAACATTACTTTTTTTATTTTTCATTAATTTATTCCAAAACCCGTCCATTTTTTTTTTTTTTTTTTTTTTTTTTTTTTTTTTTTTTTTTTTTTTTTTTTTTTTTTTTTTTTTTTTTTTTTTTTTTTTTTTTTTTTTTTTTTTTTTTTTTTTTTTGTATTATTTTTTTTTATTTTTTCTTTATTTTATTTTATTTTATTTTATTTTATTTTATTTTATTTTATTTTATTTTATTTTATTTTTCTAGCAACCAAAGAATATTTTTTTATTTATCCTACAGTATAAACTATAGAAATTAAAAAAGTAAAAACTGTAATTATAAAATTAATAATTAAAAATTAAAAACTAATATACGTTCCACAAATATTATATTTATTCTAATAAATAACATATAATAAATTCTACACAAACATTATAAAATTTTATATATTTATATACTATATACTATTAAATTTTTATAAATAACTTGTTTGATAACTTAAACTTTTGAATAATTCTAGTAAATTTATAGTTCGTATATTAAAGTATTTCATTCCAGCCGGCTATAATAAAGAAGAATCAGGGCTTAAGTTATATAGGAATTAGGGTTATTATATAGGTTATCGGTTGTTGCTTGTCGGCTATATGAGTATTTTTCGTCTACAGTATTAGCACATTTAATTGGACTAATTACGTATTTCGGGATTTTATTTACAGGCATTTATTTTATTTATTTTATTTATTTTATTTATTTTATTTATTTTATTTATTTTATTTATTTTATTTATTTTATTTATTTTATTTATTTTATTTATTTTATTTATTTTATTTATTTTATTTGTTTTATTTATTTTATTTGATATTACTCTGCTGTATAATAAAATTAAATTTTGTTTTTATTAACTGTATAGGAAGAATTGCATATAATGGTTATTCTACAAACAAACGTTTAATTAAATTACTTTTGTATTATAATATAATCTTTATGAAATTCAAATAATAGAATTATAATTTATGTTTTCAATTTATTATTAACCCATACAAAATTTACATATATATATATATATATATATATATATATATATATACATAGTAATTATTATATAAAATAATTAATATTTATTTTATTACACCATGGAACAACAAAGACCCAATCTAATATTAATTATATTTTTACTGTTTATTATTCACGAATTTTTCCAAAATGAATCTTTTAATAAACCAAATTTGCGAGAAGATTTAATAACAAGGGCAACCACAATAAGACAGTCAATAAAAAATTCTACTTTTGGAACGAAAAACACTGAAATAAATGGTATGAAAAATTTCACTTTGGATGATCAAATAAAAAATATAGCAACAGATTTATGGAATTCAGAAAATGAGTTACTTGATAAAAATAATGTTTATAAACATTCTTATTACTCAAATAATTCTGCATTTTTACATGGAACATGGTCTAAATTAAATCTAGATCTTTTTCCTATTGAATTTAATGAAACATCTGATCTAGATAATGAAAATTTAGGAATTAATGATATAACAGATGGATCATCATCGATTTCTATTAATGAGAATGAAAATAAAAATGAAAACCAAAACCAAAATCAAAATCAAAATCAAAATCAAAATCAAAATCAAAACCAAAACCAAAACCAAAACCAAAACCAAAAAAGAAAAAGAAAAAAAAGTAACAATGGTGAATGTCAAAATAATATAACCCAATCTTCTGGAAGAATATCTTTTAAAATAGAAGAAATTCCTGCTTCTAATGACTCATATTTAACTATACTAACTCAAATAATGAATGAGCAAGGTGATAATTTAGCAGAATTCACCCTTCATGGTTTACATTTTAATTCTACCGGAAACGCAATAGCTTCATCTACTTCAAACTCTTTTCAAGGTTTCCTAGGAATACCACAACTTGTATTTGATAATAAGGAATTTAATTCCGCTAAAGAGTTCATTTTATTTAAACAGGATGAATATATAGATTACCTTAATGAAGCAAAAGAGAGCGAATTATATGAATCTTCTCAACGTTCAAAAGATTTATTAAATTCAGAAAATTCCTGTGAATTGATTGGTTATTTTCATTTTAAGTCTTTCCCATACTCAAAGTCAGAGCTAAATGAAATAGAAAATGAATTAAGATTTCCACAAGGAAGCTCTTTGTTTTTTAACTCTCCTAAAGTTGCCGTTTCAGCTTTATTATATTCTCCTAATTGTGCTTATGCTTTAAAAATTGATTTGGCAAATGGTGGTAAATTTGAACAACAATGGAATAGGGCAAATACCATTGCTAGTTGGGGTATTGTTCTTTATATTCTCAATATTATGCTTTTAATGCATCAAATCTCTATGGTTCGCACCCAATCAACCGTTTCAAAAATAAGTATATGGACTTTAGGCATAATGTCCATGTCTGATGGTTATTTATCAATTTTATTTCTAACTATTTCCATATTTGTCGAACGCTTATTCTTATCTTTTATAGCCCTCACTTTCTTTTCTTTTGTTTCAGTTACCGTTTTCTCTATGCGATATTTATTCACTGCATATAAAGCACAATTATCTCTTCGGAGTTCTTCAAATTTAAATAATTCTACTTCAACTACTCGAAATATTACAACTGCTCCTCAAACTGAATTGTTACCTTTCCCTAACACTACAACAGTTGAAAATACACAACCAGACCCTTCCGATGAACGAGAAAATATCCGGTCAATATACACTTATTTCTATTTCAGCCTGTTAGTTTTTGTTCTCATATCTATTTCAACTTATTCTTGGCCTGCCTTTTTTCGGCATTTGTTTCAACATACAGTTTCTATATTAATTTCCTCAATGTGGGTTCCACAAATATATCATAACGCTTTATACGGATTTAATAAAGCTTGGGAATGGAGATTTATAGTGGGTTCATCAATAGTGCATATCGCCCCTCTCCTTTATCTTTACATGGTGGAAGATAATATTATGTTTTCTGATATGAATTATACAATGGCTGCTGTAATATGCGTTTGGGTATGGTTTCAAGCAATTATTTTATTATCCCAGGACATTATGGGTGGAAGATGGTTTATTCCAGGAAATTTATTACCTCCAACTTATAATTATCACCCAATTATTACTTTAAATGACATAGAAGCGGGTGTTTATAGACAAATCATTGAGGATAATAAGTATACTCATAATCCTAAATCTGTTCCAAACCCAGTCATCAATTTCACAGAAGACAACTATGAAAAAACGTGCTTATCTACGGATTGTGTCATTTGCATGCAACCAGTAAAAATTCCTATTTATGAAGATAAGTCACCATCCGGAATTCTTCTACGGAGATCTTATATGGTTACCCCATGCCGACATATTTTTCACACCGCTTGCCTGGAATCGTGGATGAGGTATCGACTTCAATGTCCAATATGTAGAAATCATTTGCCCCCATAGAACAATGACATCGAAAAAACTGGGGGAAAAAATAAAATCATTAATATTACTAAAAAAATATCATAAAAATAAAGTAATGTCATTAAAATTTATGTAATCTAAATAGTTTATTTACATTAGGTATAGAAAACAATTTTCTGAAAGCTAAAAAATCGAGAATATAAAAAAAAAAAAATTATAAATCTAGAATTTCCTGACAAGCTTTTCTTTCAAATTGATTGAAAATCCTAATACCCCTACGTAAATATCTGCGTAGAGATAAATGATTTTCAGCTTCAGCTTCTAAAGAATCTTCAACAATAATCTCGTATCGAACCATTTGACGAGTATATGGCATTATGTCAGTACTTAGCTCGTTGAGAGTAGATGTTAAAAGAGTTTTATTCCAATGTCTAGGGGATAATGATAAATATGACATATTTAATAGCACATCGCGATACCGCTCTGCTACTGGCCTAATATATGATTCATTATTTTTTCTTGATATTTCAATATCGCCGTCATAAAAATCGTAAAAAAAATTACTTGCATATCCATGTAAAGAATGATGAAAGAGATTACTTTCACCTTTGATTACACGACATCCTTCATTAAAATCCTCACCTTCACAACGATGCCATTTATCAGGTAACTGTACTGAAAAATCAAAATCAAAGTCAAAAGATTTATCATGCAAAGATGAATAAATGTCTTTTGATGATAATGAGTCCAAGAATAAAAAAGTATAATCAAGCTCTTTTGAAATATTATCTTTTTCCAAATTTTTATCATTAAAATTTGCATCAGAGTTATCTGACTCGCAATCACTATAAAGTGAAATATCATTGTGTGGATATCTATAACCATCATAAGCAATAACTCGAATATCATTTTTATTTTGAGTATCAGGAGGTGAAATCCATTTTAACCTATCCTTTGGAGAAGCAGAATCCATTTGACACCAAAATTGAAGTTCATTTAATGTAGATTTTAAACCGTAAGTTGCTGTTCCATTATTTTTTGAATTTACAAATTTATTTATTTCTTTTAAATCAAGTAAATGTCCTTCACGTGCAGCAATTAACCAGGCAGCCTCTTGGATAATTTCAGAAGAAATCGCTGGAAATTCTATAATTGAATCAGATAAATGTTTATAGACATAGCTAGGGAGAAATGCTGGATTAGAATAAGATATAATTATGGGCCAACTAGACAAACCAGATAATTCTTCAATAGCATTCCAAGTATTCTTGTCGTCAGATAGCAAAACGTCAATATTGTTAAAAAAGATTAGAGCATTTGAAAACTTAGAATTTTTGTGGTTTGTTTCGCCTAAAGGTTCATTTATGGGGTTAGGATTGGTGAAAAAAGAAGGAAAGGAAGGAGAAAAAGTTGAAGAAGCAGAGTTTAATGAATTTTTTTTTGATTTATGAACTAGTTGATTTTGAATGAAGTTCATAGTTATGTTTAAAATTTCTTTACTTGATCTTTTTTCACTAGGACTCATTTCAAATACATAAAATCCGCCAGCTGATGCAGCAGCATGGACGGCTGCTGTTTTACCTGATTCAGAAGGCCCATGTAAAAAAAGGAAATTTCTATTTTTAAAAGGTGGAATTTTTAAATAATTAGGTTGATTGCGACTCAAAAAATCACTACTAATATTATATTTATTGTCATTATTATTCGAAGTAAGTGAATCGGGTATACTTGGTTTGCCGGAAGTTTGTATATAGTTATTTTCTAATTTAAAATTAGCGTCATAGCTGTGTAAAATTTCTTCTTGTTCATCAGTTTCGCTACCAGAGTCCAAATCAGACTCTTCATCCAAATTATTATCATCAGAGACTATAAAGCTATCCAGACTTGAATTAGAATTTGACATGGAAAGCATTTTCTTTTTTTGTTTTACAATTGTAGTTATAGATTTTAAATAATTTCGAGGACGGGAAATAAAATTTGTTAACCATTGATTAAGGATGCAAGAAGGATTACCAGGGCCAGTTATTACAGTTGAAGGAGTTAAATTATTTTTATATTTTTCAGTCCATAGTTCAGATTCATAAAACGTGTTTTTCAATAAGGAAACATCTAAGAGAGAATTATATAAATCTGTTAAAGCTGGGTGAGAATTAATAAGTTTTAGCTGGGAATTGGCGATTTTTTGTATATCGATCAAAGAAAGATCTTTCCTTGTGGGATATACAGTTCTATTTTTTAAAATAGGATATTTAGAGGAAAACGATGAAGAAGAATCAGGGAAATAAGAAAATGGCGAAGAAGTAGAAAGGGAAATTGAGGAGGAATACATATTTGGATAATTTATTAAAGAAAATATATTAGCAGAAGTATACAAATTCTGTTTTAATTTGTTTTTTGTACGATAGGAAGGAAGAATTACTTCGATGTCCATTTCATCTTGAGAATCAGTGGTGTATTGTGAGTGCTTATTAATTTTAGGATAAGGTAAACCTTTCAATTCAGTTTGAGGACTTTGAAGAGTGGATAATAGGGAATTTTGTGATGGTGAACGTTGCTTAGTTGGGGTATTATTTCTATAATTTGTAAAAAAAGGGTGTATAGGTTTATTTGATAAGTTAACTTTATTTTTTTTTAGTACTGGAGTGGTAGTTGGGGTGTAAGGTAAGTTTAAACAAGATAAGGATGGTTGTGTAGAGATTGTAGAGTCATTTTGCGAATTTAAATTAGGTGATGTGGGGGTTGACGGAGTGTCATTAAATGATGGAGAGCGAGAAGGACGAGAAAATATAGAATAAACAGGTAAATTTGATGTGGATTTTGAATTATGTTTGATAGTTTTTTGATAAGAAACATTCTTATTTTCTTTTTGGGAAATATTTTTTGAATTTAGAAATTGCTTTAGACATGAAGGGCTTAATTTTAGAGTAACAAGATGAGAATTAGTTATGTTTTGTTGAGTTAAAGATTTTTTTGGTCTTCCTCTTTTGCGTTTTGTTGGAATTGATAGGGAATCTTGAGTAGATGAGAATGTTGTGGAAGGGGGTATATTAAGCTTAACAATTAGAGATTTTGTCATTTTATTGGAGATGTTTTGTGTGTGATTTTCAATTTTTGTATTTTCTATATTGTTCAAGACGTTTATGTTATCTGCATCATTTATGTTAATTAGGTTGTCATTTTTTAAATCACTTTCGATTATATTATTTTTTCTAATTTGAGTGTTTTGTGTTATGTTTAAGTTGTTTTTAATATTTTTTGTAGTAACTTCGTTATTTTCTATTGGATTTATATTATGTTCTTTAACTAGACCGAGAATTTTATCAGTATTTTCTATACTGTATATTTCTATGTTTTTACCTGCTTCCATATAACTCAGACTATTTTCATTGCAAATTTGTATGCAATCGTCATCTTCAGTTTTTTCTTCATTAGAAGAAGAATAACTATCAGTACCAGAAAAAAACGTAGCTAATGTGACTTGTTTATGAGGTCTTTGAGAATACGTTTGATCCATATTATTAATTATTTTTTTCTATATGTAAATATATTTGTCTACAACTATATTTACTTGTATGTTATTTTATTTGTTGTTGAATTTTCATTTATGCACGTAAATGCTACAAATAAAAATAAAGTGTAAGCACACTAGAAATGTTTGTTGAATAATTCTGTGGAGGGAAAACAAAAACAAAAACAAAAACAAAAAATAAATAAATAAATAAATAAATAAATAAATAAATAAATAAATAAAAATAAAATATATAACTATATAAAAAATAATAGAACATATGAAGACAGACGCGTTAAACGTTAATTATCAATTTATGTTGCCATAGATATAATTGTGTATGTTACTATAACGACTGTATGTTTCACGTGAATTGGAAACCATGACAATTTGTATTCTATTATCTACAATATTTTACTATAGTAATATATTAACTAAGCTCCTGGAGCAATCAGTATAACGCCATCTCCTCTAACAAAAAGCATTTCATTATTTCGTTTGACAGTCTGAACGTTAGCATTCAATTGTATTGCATACAACATACATGTAAGAATTTTATAATATATTAAAAATATACATATACATATACATATACATATACATATACATATACATATACATATACATATACATATACATATACATAAATAATATAAATAATATAAATAAACTAAGCACACAAATACATACCCGTAGTTCCTCAGTTTCATCTAGTACATATACAGTTTCCTCTACGTCACCTAAGACCAAATTACAATGTGAATCATATGCCTAGATGTTAATTTATATTACATTTGTAATTTAATAATAATATATAAAATTTATAATAATTGAAAATAACCTCCTATAATACAACTTACATGTAATCGTCCTCTTAGTGTTCTATATCCACGTAGTTTAACAAGAACTCTTTCGTCGATTGCTAATCTAAGCATATCCAAAGGTTCTCCTGACTCCATTATGTTATCTAATTTGTAAAAATTATAACATATAATTATTACAATAAAATAAGATAAATAGAAAAACTATTATACACTTTATATAATATTATAAATTTATTACTTCCGTATATTAATTAATATATAAACTTATAAATACTGTACACACACACACACACACACACACACACTATCTCTTGATTTGTATAATAGTCTCTTCAATAACAGTGTATATTAAGTATTAGTAACCATGGCAATCACCATCACTTTGAAATGAACATAAAATACACCATAGTAGAACTGGGTACAAAATGGTCTCAATCTTTTTTTAATCGCCAAACAGCTGTAGTCAATAAATATCGTATTACTAAATATTTACTTATACATTACATTTAGGAGCCAATTTTTTATTAATGATAATCATGAAAGTATAAATTTAAAGGTTATATATAAATATTATTTAAATAAACATAAAACTATTAAAACTTTACAATCATTATTTAATTTTTTTAAAAAAAAAATTTACAACTTTTTAATGTATTTATAAACATTATTATAGAATTTTTTTTTTTTTCCTTATTAAAGTGTATAAATTGTCTAGTATTTTATAATATTTATACCATAGTGTAACTACGTGAATTATTTAATAACAAGATTCACTTTTCTAAACAACAATAATGTTATCTTATTAATAAAAAGCCATAAATATACTAATATTAACACAAACTTAGTAAATAAAAATAATAAAACAATTTACAAAAATAAAAAGTACTAATACTATTACTATTTATTAGACTATAACATAATTAAACTATAACATAAAGAAATAATAGCTTATTCGAAGAAATTGTTAGAGACAAGATATTTCGTATTACGATCCTTCTTGACTACCGTCTTTTCGGACAATTCAAATAAAGACTGCGGTTAAAAAAAGACCGCTATAATGGTTACTATGGAAAAGAAACGCTTTTACCCAGCTATATGCTATATATAATATTATTTAAGCCCATTAACCAACTTTTGTTTTTGTTTTCATAGTATTTTGTTTATTTTATTTTAATTTAATTTAATTTAATTTATTATTTTTATTTTCTTTTTTATTTTCTTTTTATTTTCATCCATTATTTATTTTTGTTTACATTGTAAAGGTTTGTGATATTGCCACTTTTATAATTAGCATATATTTATCAATTTTTTTTTATGTATCTCTTTTTTTGATTGATTGATTGATTGATTGTTTATTTATTTATTTTATTATTTATTATTTATTTTTATTATTTATTTATTTCTTATAATATTCTCTACTAACAACCAACTCATTATATAGCATTCTCATACAATTGGAAATAAAGTTACCACAAGGATTTTTATTTTATTTTATTTTATTTTATATGTATATTTATTTTATTTTTATTTTTATTTTTATTTATATTTTGTATTTTATATATTTTATTTAGTTTTATATTTTTACAATTATAATTCACATAGTGTTTCTAGAGAAGTTCTATACATTTTATTATTTGTTATTTAATATTTATTATTTGTTATTTAATATTTAATATTTATTATTTAATATTTAATATTTAATATTTAATATTATTTAATAATTAATAATTAATATTTAACATTTAATATTTAACATTATTATCCTAATCACTACCACATTCTTGTTCCAAAATGACTCTATTTTCCGAAACAAATTCAGACAATGAGCATTCAGAGAAGTCACAGACAAACAAAGATAAAGAAGTCACCACACAGAAAGGCGAAAATTCAAACAAATCAAGCAACTCAAATGTAATTACAAATGCAAACGAAAATTTAAAAACAAATTCAGAAAATTCATACAAAGATCAAAATACAAAGCAATCAATGGAATCATCGCGCGGCTTTTTAGATTCGGAAATTTTGTTTGGAGATAATTATGATTCAAATAATAGTCTTTTTGGCTCACCAATAACAACAAAATCTAAACATAACTTTAATAATGAGGAAGCTCATGATCCTTGGGCTTCTCCCTCGGTAAATAAAAAATTACATTATTCAGATTTAAATACAATAATAAATCATTTAGAAATTCCAAAATTTTATTCAGACACTTTTAATTTTGCTGGTCCCATTAATGATACTTTAAATTCACATGCTTATTTAGATTTATTTAAAAAAACGGAATTTGATTCATTTAATTCAAATAAAATATCCTCTACCGTATTAGGTTTGTCTTTAAATGATATTATGAAATCTAACATTCGTATCTCAAAAGTTGTTTGGTATGCAACAATGGCTTTAATTGCAATTTTCCAATTAGATCCATCTATCGAATTTTCTCTAGAAACTTTACAAAATTATGCAAATCCATTGCCACTTCCTATTTTTAATTATAGCGAGTCTGATGATAATAAATTGCCAAAAATTAATAATACTGACAATAAAAATTACATGAGTATCCCAACAATTAATACAGGTACTAGTACCAACACTATTACTATCACTGATGATACCGCTAATAATACCACTAATAAAAACAACAACAACAACAACAACAACAAAAGCAACACAGATTATAATAACTTATCAGCATCTCTTTCCTTTTCTGTCCCAGAGGCAGCTGCTGACCCATGGTCCACCTCATTACCAACTTCTTCTTTACCTGTAAGTAGAGCAAATGATATTTTACCTTCCTCTTCATTTTTCCCTTCAAATGACTTTTCTTTCTCATCAACGCGATCGCAATCTGCTTCTTCAATCACTTCGGTTCCTTTATCACATTCAACCCCAGAATATGATCCTCGGTCGGAAGATACAATAAAGGTAACCCTTATACCTGAAAAGGAAGGGCTTTTCATGTTTAGACATGTAAATTATTTAATAGAAGGTGGTGTATCTCCTGCAACGTCTGATTCGCCAGCTCGTGGTGGACAAAGAGTAGTACGAAGATATAGCGATTTTGTTTGGTTATTAGAATGTTTATTAAAAAGATATCCTTTTAGAATAGTGCCATTATTACCTCCAAAAAAACTTGCAGTTAATGGGCATTATTTGTCTTCAGATGTCAAATTCCTTGAACGAAGAAGACGTGGCCTAGCAAGATTTTGTAATTCTTTAGTAAGACATCCCGTATTATCAAAAGAAATTCTTGTCCAAATGTTTCTTTCTGTACCTTCAGAGTTATCATTATGGAAAAAACAAGCAAATTATTCTTTAGAAGAAGAATTCAATTTTCAATCTGCCCCAATAAAATATATTGAACGATGGAATTCAGATTATCAAAATTTTGATATAAATAATGCTTCTATTTCAGCAAGAAGCTCAAATTCGAAAACAATGTCCGCCTCTTTTTCGGTTATTCCCAATTCTTTTGGTGCTTTCGAAGTTTCAAACTGGGAATCTATTCGTCAAGGTGTTAGAGAATCAGTGCAAACTTTAACCCACTTATTACAATATTATGATAGAATTGCTAGGCGGCAAATGCACATTGCAAAAGACTACGTTGCAATTGCTAGTCGTTTGACAGATTTAGAAAAAATTACCAAAGATATATATACTTTAGATGCAAATGCAATTGAGGGTGGAGAAGTTGACGACCCAATTTCAATGATATCCGCCGGTCTGCGCGCAACCTCTTCTCGACTAGATAATTGTCATTCTTTAGTTTTAGATGAATCTGCTGGTTGGGATGTTACTGTTTTAGAAGATTTAAGACGGCATCGGGACTGGATGATTGCAGCGTATGAAATGTTCCAGCGTTATGATAAACTTAGCGGGAATAGTATTTCACAATTAGAAAAGCGTGTTAAAGTTAATGAATCTCGTTTAGCCTCAGCAACTGATAGTTTAAATACCACCTCATCGGAAAGTGTTTCGTCAAATTCTAGTGCTTTGGGGGTTAATAATAATGAATCAAGTCCAACAACTTCGAATAATGACAATAATAATAGAAGTACACCACAATTAGCAGGAATGATTAATTCTAATACAGCGGCTAAAAAGATTGCGGAAATTGATAGATTGAAATCTTCAATAGATGAGGATAAGGCTTCAATTTCTAACCAAATTGCTCGCATGTGGCTGATTAGATACACTATTTCAAATGAACTACGATGGTTTCAAACTAGTGTATATGGAGTTTCAAAAATTATTCAAGATTGGGCTGCAGATAAAGTTAAATATTCAGAATTACTTTCTGATAATTGGAAAAGATTATCAGTTGATGTAGAGCCTATGCCATTATCTTCTGAATAAGTTTATTTGTTTATATTGTATTATACTTTTATCTGCGACTATAAATGGTTTAATTTGGTTGGTATAATGGGAGTAATACGTTGATTGTTTATGGATTGTTTTATTTTTTTTTTTTTTTTTCGTTCAATTTTGGGTAATTATTTTTCTTTATGACTTTTAAAGCTGATGCATTATTTTCACTTTTTGTAAATTTTATTTTCAAACGATTGAAAATACATATTTTTAATAAAGGATTTACAATTTAATAATAAATATTTCTCAATTACTAAGAGTACAAATATTAGCTATTATTAATTAAGAAATGACTCTATGAAGTATAAAAGGTGAAGATGATGTTAACTAATGTTATAAAAGCATCATAATTTACTTAGTATGTAATTAAACAAAATACCTAAGACTAATTTATAACTTTATCATACAAGAATATGTATTAAATACTTATTGTTTCATAAATCATTTTTATGCAAGAATTATCATAAAGACAAAAAAAAAAAAATATAAACTAGAAAAGAAAATTAAAAACCAAAAATACAAATAAAAACGTACTTCCAACATAAAAAACAAACATAAAACAAAAGGTACAAGAAAAAATATAGTTAAAAGGCTATATATAATAAAATTCAACTTTCACATCGTAAGTCCCTTATCAGGATTTGAGCCATCTATATGCCGTAGCATAAAAACTGGCTTTCTACCCATGTCTTGTAATTCTTTAAAAATTCTTAAAGGTTTTTCTTCCAGGCCTAGTAAACGTTCTACCCCGTCACAACTTACCAATAAAGCATAAGATTTCCAATCACCATTAATTTTATAACGTTTTAAAGCTGCAGGAAGTACCTTATAACAAGGATCATTTTCACTTAATTTGAATGATTTCATTGCAGTAACTGAGCCAGTACCTGTAGATGACGAGGAGGTATGTACAGAAGAGATTGGATTCGGGGCATCATTCGGAGATGGATATGAGGATTTGACATTGGTATTGTAATTCGTAGAATGAGAAGATTGTTGTGTATTCGAATTTATAATGTTAATATTTGAATAGTTAGGGGAAGATATTGAATTAGGTGATATTAAAGGAGAAGGTGTTACTGAATGATCATCATAATTTATATCCGCTGGAGAGGACGGTAGAGAAGAGGAAAATGACTTATTTTTAGAAAAAGTTATAGTAGACGGCGAAGTTGCAGTGCTGCTAGGGAAAGAGCTCATTGATGATGCTGATAAAGGCATAAGAGTATTTGGGTCATTACTATGAGATGAATTTGAAGAAGCGGAAGATAAATCATTTGGGTTTAAAGATGGTAAAGATGAAGTTGAATTTGAAGAATGGTAGCCATTAGCAGAAGAAGGTTCATTATGATTTGGAGATGATACAGATGAAGATGGAGAATCATTAGGTGGTGGTGAAACTAATGAATTATTATTTAAAGGTAAAGGAGAAGAAAAAGCTGTATAATCATTTTTTTGTGGAGGAAAAGCCATACTATGCCTATTTAAAGAAGGTTTTTGTGTTGTATTTGAATAACCTCTTTTATATGAAAGCGAGGAAGATGAAGATAAAAAATTTGATTTATTATTTGTTTTATCAAAAGATGTACTTGATAATTTTGGTATCTGTTCTGTGGATATACTTCTATTAAAATTAGAATTAGAATTAGGATTAGATTTATTATCAATAGAAGATGGTTCTATTGTTGATGTTTCTCTTAAAGGATGATTTGATAAATTATTTGTAGATTGAGGATGTGATTGGTATCGAGAAATATATTGTGAAGTTGAAGAAGATGATTTTGAAGAAGCATTTTTTTTTGAATGTTGATCAAAATCTGGAGTTGGTAAAGGTTTTGATTCTTTTAATTTTTTAAAAACAGGTAACATATCTTCTCTTAATCTAGCATAATTTTCATATAAATGCCTTATATCTTTTTCTTGACCTGAAAGTCTAACATCTCTTACACTTAAACCTTGTAATAATTGATCTAAAGTAACAAGACTTGTTTCTGATTTTGATAAAGCATCAAATAATGTTTGTCTTTTAATTTTATTTTTATTCATAACTGATTGAGGAATATAATCATCAGGTTCAAAAGGAATATTTTGTTTAACTTTAATATCATATAAAGAATTTAATAAATCTAATCTATTTCCAACAGAAATTAATCCCATTTCCTTAAGTAATTGCATATTTAAATGTACTAAAACACTACCATCAATATTATGTTGATAAAAAATATTCTTATATTGTATTAATCCTAAAGTGAGTATCCAATCTTCAACATCTTGTACGCTCCAATTTAAAATATCATTAGGTAATTTTGCTGGTAATCCTTGTGATTTACTTATTCTTTTAGAATTTTTAGAGTTTTCCATAGGAATGCTAATTACTTGTTAGGTAATAATTTGCAATTTATAGGAAAAAAAATAATAAATAATAATAAATAATAATAAATAATAAATAATAAATAATAAATAATAAATAATAAATAGTAAATAATTAATAATAAATAAACAAGTAAATGCTAACAAAAAATCTCTGTTTATTTTTCTATAGTGGGTAATAATAATAATAATAATATAATAATATAATAATATAATAACTAGCAATTACCAAATCGTAAATCAATGAGAGAAAATGAAGAAGCGACGTAATGACCCTACTGGGTAATACCCAATGAACAACATATTATATAATCGCACCGTTATCTATTATATAAGAAATCGGATAACTTTATTTTCGGATTATACCTACTTAACCTTTTTAATTATTATCTTGGCTAATTACTATTGTATTATATACCTTTATTATATAGTATAATAGTTTAAATATTTTATATGGTGTAATTAGTTTTATATAGTACCGGTATATATAAATAATAATAATAATAATAATAATATTACAGATAGCTATTGGCTTATCTGTGTAAATTAAAATTCATCTAATAGTCTAATTAATTATGACTTTAAATAACCCCACTGTATGTACTAGAGTTTTAATTCATATGAAATAATTAAAAAAAGAAAAAAACAAATAAATAAATAATAAGAATAAATAATAAAAAATAAAGAATAAATATTAACTTATTAATAGGCAGCCAATGCGCTTGGTACATTGGGAACCATTTGTTGGTGTGTACAATTACTACCACAAATTTGGTATAATTGGCGTAAAAAATCTACCGAAGGCTTGCCGCCTTTGATGATGTTTCTTTGGGCTATTTCCGGTGTACCATTCGGTATGTGGCGAATTAATTCTTTGTATTTTCTTATATATATTTATTTTCTTATATAAATATCTCATCTATTAACTGGAAGGCATCTACTTTATTCTCAAAAAAGCAAATCTGGCGGTTCAGGTGCAACCTGAATTGTTTATGTTTTTTTCCTCGATATCATGGGCACAAACTTTATATTATCCTCCAGTGTACGTACTATTCATACATATACATATGAAAATATATTTAATCAAAAAAAATTTCAAATATTAAATATATTTTTATATGAAAGAAGAATACACACTAACGTATAGTAATTGGAGCATAAAAAAAGTGCTTTTAGTATATACTGTAACTTTTTCTATTGGCGCAGGTATTATGGTGGGCAGTATAATACCATTACGTGTATGTTATATTAAATTTTCATGTATAATAGAATTAACTAACCTAACCAGCCTGTATACGATAGAGGAACAACTTGGCCTACTCTAATATATGGAATTATTGCAAGTATACTAATAGCTGTTGGATTAATTCCTCCATATTTTGAATTAGCAAAACGTGGTGGTAGAGTTGTGGGTATAAACTTTTTGTTCTTAGCTATTGATACCTCTGGTGGTATATTTTCTTTACTTTCTTTAGTATTCCAAGAAGGTCAGTTTGACATATTGGGATGTGTTCTGTATAGTTTAGTAGTTGTTTTAGAAGCTGGTCTTTACACCTCACAAATTATATGGCTTATAAGAAATAATAAAAAATTAAAACGACAAAAATATTCTCATAATCAACCAATTGAATTTGATATTCGTCCTAGTTCTATAGAATGTTCTAGACCTACTAACGAAAAAATAACTAATATTGATGAAAAATATCCTGATGATGTTGATGCTGATGTTGATATTGATGATGTAGAATTTTGTGATAATATATCAATATCAAATGATAACTATATTGCTTCCGCAAAATCTTTTAAATCTTTGCCACAAACTCCTATTTGATTTTATTTTTTTCCTTTTTATTGGTATTTATGGTGTTATTTATGTTTTTATTTATGTATATTCAAATTTTTAACTTATTATTATTTTCTTTTTTTTTCTTTTTTGGCTTCATAAATACATAATACATAGAGTGTATAAACAATTTTAATTTCAAATAAACAATAAAAAAAATCATAAAACAATTTTTTATATATTTTAACATATTTGTAAATTTATACTTAAGCAAATGCAAACTTCAATAAATAATTTTAAATAAAAACTTAAATGCTATCATATCTTACTTTAATTTCCAATAAGCTACCCAACCTTTCCCAGGAACAAATATTCTCTTCTTGGAGTATTGCGGACTCGAACTAGCCCGACCGTTATAAATTGAATCATGTGAATTACTTTCAGATTTTACAAAAGCTTCTGAACGAGCAGGTTTATACCTTGGTTTATTTCTTGAAAAATAATTTTGATTTGTATACGCAAGAGCTGCTGAAGAAGTAAACTGTGAGGAGTGAGTATTGGATGACATATCAGCAACATCGTTTGGCTTAGTAAAGCACTTGGTATCTTCTATACTTTTATTAGTATCAACTTTATTCTCCTTATCAGAACAATTAGTATCAGCGGTATCTGAATTACCATTTGAGGATATAACCACATTAATTTCATCTTCTTTATTACTCAAGGTATCAACATTTTTATTATTTTTTTCCTCTTCATTGGTATTAGGGATAGTAGAAAAAGTATTACCATTTTTATTATCCAATGCATTATCAACCATTTTCTCTTTTAATTTATTGCATTCACTATTAGGGATATCTTCATTTATACTTTTTTTTGAGTGCGAAGAATATTGGGTATCATTAGTAGTATCCGAAAGAGAGTAAATAGGAGAATATCTAGAAGCAGATTGAGTACGAAATAAATCAGAAATGGGAGAAATAGAAGGAGACCTGACTGGAACTTGTCTTGAAGAGAGGTATTCATTCCATTGTTTTCGGCCTTCATCTGTAGATAAATCAAATTTGAGATCACCAACAGTTAATACACATTTGGATTTTTTTTTCCCACTAGAATCTTGCGAATTTTTTTGAATATGACTTTTTGGTTGATTATTATTGGTAAAAATTTGTGTAGAATCATTATGGGTATTATTCTGGGTATTTATTGGATTGAGCTGGCTTCTATTTAAGATTTTATCTGAATTTGTATCTTTTGAAGGTTCAGAAGATACAACTAAGGGAATAGACGAGTGCAAGTTTGAAGGTTCTAAATGTGTTTCATTTGCATCTTTAAAGGATACAGTTATCATTTGGTGAGAAGGTATAGAAGATGTTGGGGCAGATACTGATTCTTTATTTAATTGATATTCATTATTTTCGACAGAATCGGGAGATTTGAATAAACTTTGACAAATTTTGGTTAAAGTTTCTTTTATTTTATCAAATTCTCTTCGAACATCACCTCCACGATTCAACCGGCCTTGTAAGTTTCTAATATCTGCTCTGTTTGTATGTGAAAGAGTTTGTATTCTATTATGGACATTAACAAAGTCTTGTCTATGTATCTCAATAATTGTTTCTAGCTTACGTAATTTTTCACCAAGTTCTTCTAATTGAGTAAAAATGGTTTTATTTCTAATTGCATTTTTAGTGGTATTTTCAGAAATATATTCTGCAGATTGGACATAATCGTATTTATTTTTTTCGTATTTTGCTTTCAAGTATACGGAAAGCATGGCAACAAGAAACAAGCATATTTTTAAATGCGAAGAGTGGTTATATATGAGATTTTCCATAAGTCTTAGAGGAGGCTTATATTGGAAACAGGTGTCTATTTCTTGAGAAACATTTTCACCTACTGCGTATTTTGTGGCAGCTTTTTGGAGGCATCTAGAAAGGGTTAGAACCAAAAAAAATAATACAAAAAACAAAAAACAAAAAACAATCAATAAAAATAAACTAGAAACAATAGAAGGACAATAGAAGGAAAAGTGGCAAACATACTCCATTACTGAGGAAGGTAAAAAAGTAGCTAAAGGCTGTTCAAACATTTTTAGTTCTGGAACTTGGCTCACTAAATGATTTTCCTCTATAATAGTAGTTGGTGCTTTAAAATGGACGAAAAATCCTTTTAATTTCGACTTATAATTATAAATATTCAGGAAATCCAAATAAGTAAACAAAGGAAGCCAGTAAAAAGACAAAGTGCATGCTAATATTGCTGAAATTCCAATAAAATAAGCACAATTTGTATTAATGAATCGTGTAAAACAATAGTTGAAAGAACTCATGTTTAAAACTAACACAGGGCTATTCAAACAAATAAACAAATAAACGAAAATAAACAAATAAATTAAAAAAAAGAAAAAGAAAAAGAAAAAGAAAAAGAAGAAAACAAACAATTAAGTAAGTAAATAAAAAATAAATAAAAAATAAATAAAAATAAATAAAAATAAATAAAAATAAATAAAAATAAATAAAAATAAATAAAAATAAATAAAAATAAATAAAAATAAATAAAAAAAATAGAACAAAAGTAAACAAACAATTCGCTTTATATAGAATTATAAAAATTGTTTTTTTGTTAGCAGCCGTTTGTATTTGTTTATTTTCCTTACTTACAATGCTTGCTTACGTTATTTCATAGTGAGAAGTTAAAAAAGCATATATAAATATATATATATATTATTAATTATTACAAATGTTATGTGTATGCTGCTATTTATAATTATTATTATTATTATTATTATTATTATTATTATTATTATTATTATTATTATTATACTATACCAAAAACATACTGTACAAAAGTATAATATATAAAAAATATAAAAAATATAATAATTTACAATTAAATTAGCATTGAGACGAATAATGCGATCGGGTAAAATATCGAATATTTATACAGTACAGTATTTATTTATATGCAAAAACCACAACATAATATAATAGTAGCAATAATAGAAAAATAGTAATAATAATAGTAATAGTAATAAAATAATAATAGTAAAGTAATTGAAACTTTCTCATATAGTAAATAACAAAACAAACTAGTGGCAAATTAGGAAGTTTGCATTTAAAAATGGCATATAAAGATTGCATTTAAATATGGCATTTTTAAAAAAGGCATTTAAATATGGATAGCATTTATTTGTTTACTT